>VYZW01027394.1:0-25179 GCA_013401315.1 Balaeniceps rex
TGCCTGACAGGAGTCGCCTCCAGAGGCTAAGGACTTGTGGCGCTTTTCCATTTGCTTTGTCAATGGCCCCTTCTCTGGAAAGGGATCCCAGCTGTTTGGCTTCCCTACTCTCTAATTCCAGGCTACTGGCCCCATTATCCCAGCATTGGAGCAGCCAGGTGATAATGTGTTCGCCTGGACAACAGCTGAAATCCTTTTGCATATCTCGCAGCTCACTCAGGGATAAGGATTGGTTGGTTTCCATCTCATTTGTGAGTTCTTCCTCTTCTCACGATGGCCCTGCTTTTTCATCATCCCTTACTAAACGAGCTGACTTTCGCTTCCAAAATGTCTTCTTGTGTATAGGGGCGACTGATACTGGCACAGGTTGGTTCTGTGTTTCATCTGCAATGCCTGTCACTGGGGTTGGAGTAGCCGCAGTGCCTGTCACTGGGGTTGGAGTAACTGCAGTGCCTGTTGCGGAGGTTGGAGTAAACACATTGCCTGTCACCATGGTTGGAGTAGTTGCAGTGCCTGTCATTTTGTTGTCAGATCCAGAGACCTTCTCTTCCCCTTGAGGGTACTGAATAGTGTTGAACAGAGCTCGGTAGGCATGGGCCAGGCCCCAGCATTTTGCAGTGATTTGTGTCTCTCTGGAATTGCAAGGGTGACAGCATACTTTTTCCAAATACTTTAGTAGTTTTTCAGGATTCTGCACTTGTTCAGGGGTGAAGTTCCAAAACACTGGAGATGCCCATATTATCCCACACACCCTGCCACTCATAACTATCCAGCCTCAGGGTAGATCTCTCACTGGTATTCTTATATAGGTGTTTAACCTAAAACAAGACCTGAAACACATTCAGGAGACATAGCAATAGGAACACGCTGATTTGAACATCCCAAGGATAGTCAAAATTCTCAAGAGCTATTGTAACTAGCTTGGAGGAGAAAGGGAAGGTAAGAGAAGGTGTCTCCCCCATAAATTGGCTCTCCGGGGAGAAATGGTACAAAGTGTAATTATTAAGAGTTTCCAAGAGATGGTTCTCACAGTACAGAGATGATGGCAATGCTGAGTGCAAATGCCAGTTTAGTCTCATGACCAGCCATTTTATGATATCATAAGCCAGTATAACCAAGTACAGCAAAACGATAACCTTGACCCAGCTCCCAGGGGTGATAAACAGCACAACAGGGAGCGTATACTGCAAGCAAGGTGTTACATAACACAACTCTGAGAATGAGCACAACTTTGAGAGGAAATTAATCAACATTGTGACCAGCGACTATCAAACTAATATAATGGATGTTTATAACAAATCTGTTCTAAGTGTGCTCTGGTCAGATTTGTCATTATCTCAACCCATTGAACCCTATGTTGGGCACCAGAAAGGACTGTTGTGGTTTAACCCCAGCCGGTGACTGAGCACCACACAGACGCTCACTCACTCCCCTCCGGTGGGATGGGGAGAGAATCAGAAGAGTAAGAGTGAGAAAACTCATGGGTTGAGATAAGAACAGTTTAATAACTGAAATAAAACAAAATAAAACAACAGCAACAACAGCAATAAAAATAATAAAAGAATATACAAAGCAAGTGATGCACCATGCAGTTGCTCACCACCTGCCGACTGAAGCCCAGCCAGTCCCTGAGCAGCAGCCCCCCGGCCAGCTTTCCCCCAGTTTATATACTGAGCATGACATCATATGGTATGGAATACCCCTTTGACCAGTTTGGGTCAGCTGTCCTGGCTGTGCCCCCTCCCAGCTTCTTGCGCATCTCCAGCCTTCTCAGTCGGTAGAGCATGAGAAGCTGAGAAGTCCTTGATTTAGTGTTAGCACTGCTTAGCAGCAACTAAAAGATGAGTGTGTTATCAACATGATTCTCATACTAAATCCAAAACACAGCCGTATACCAGGTACTAGGAAGAAAATTAACTCTATCCCAGCCGAAACCAGGACAGTGTGTTAACCTCTGGGCCAGCTGCCCTCTCTCACTGAAATGTGGATATTTTACTGCAGGGAAACCTTTAATATGGACCTTCACATAAAAAAAAAAAAAAGAGCTATGTCCTTAGCTGAAATACATGGTGTCAGTGGAGCTATTCCCGTTTGCAGTGACCGAACATTGACACAGGCTGTGTGATCAGACTGTCTCTGTTACCCCTGAAGGGGGAAACAATCAAAAAACAGTGTTTCCTCACCTAAATGTTTCTCAGGTGACTGACAAACAGAAGTTGCATAGATTTCCTCATTTGCTGCTTGTGATGATACCACCACGGCTTAAAGCATCATTTCTAGGATTAAATTCTGGCTCTGGGAGGGAAGGGTAGACAGGTTCACTTACCCTCCAGAGTCAGTCCTTGAGTAATGGGTATTGCACATAAATGCTTTATAATAATTATGAACAAAGACATGAGTATTTGTGTTGTCTCCCTAGGGACTCATGTCACCTAGCTTGTTATAGTCATTTCTTTCCTAATAGAAGAAACTCGTCGTAGGCGTAATTCTGCCATGGTGTGTGGGAGGGAAATCTTGGGGAACAGATGGTTCTTGGTGAACAGAATCTAGTGACTAAGACCAACTCTCAAAAAAGAATGAATCTATCAAGCTGATTTGCTGAAGAATAGAAATATGAAAGATAACCATAATATAAACACAAAAATTAACTATGAAGCAAGGCTGCCTGTTGTATACTTGACAGTGGTATTTCTCCCTGGTAAAGAAATTGCTTTTTAATAGCTCTCCTATGGAAAGGATTCTCTGAGCTGTTTCTTTTTTAAAATGCTGATGTATTTATCATGGAGCAGAAGAGGGCAGAAAACCAGACACTTGAAAGTCGGAATGAAACTAAAGAATTCTGCACTAGCAGAAGTTTTGCCTCTACAGATTTGCATCTGTCTGCTTGAAGGTGGTGTAGGAAACCATTGAGAATTTATGAGGGAGGTCAGCATAAGTCTAGTTTTCACATGGTATCTCCAAAAGTGTTGAGAGAAAAAACAAAGTGATAAACCATACCTGGGATGACTGGTAGGTACCCCTGAGCCCTTGGTAGCGACTGAGATGTGGTTGCCTTGCCTGGGCTGCCTTCTATGACCAGCAGCACAGGTCTATTCACGAGGCTGTTCTATTCACTATTCACTGCCCTCAAACGTGGGAGGAATGGAAGCAGCAGGAGCCTGTGCTGCCTGTCTGTCCCAGATGTGTCCTGCTGCACAGCAGTGGGAACCGCAAAGGTGCAATAGTATTTGCCTGCCTGTGAGGCTAGGAGTGCCCCTCTCTGCAGCTCCCTGGGGAGGTGGTAGTTTGCATAAAGAAAGATTTCAGAAAATGTCATCCTGTGGACCCACCAACACATGCAGTTAAAATGGACAAATTCTTCAGTTAAGCTCATTTCAGTCCACTAGTGTTAATAAAAATGTACTTGTTCCTTAAAGGTCATGGTTTAAGTATCGGCACAAATAATGACTTTCGTGAACAATACAGAACAATTTCTGACACCAGGTTGCTGAGTGGGTGGATTAAAGTCTCTCCCCATTGAAAGAGATTTTCCCCTACAAAAGAAGTACCCAGTACTGTGGACTATTTGTTCAGTCATGAGTAATCTCTTAAGAGCTCCTTGCCAGCCATTTGATACATTGGTGTTTCATTTTCAGGGTGTTTAACCATCCCACCAGCTGGGAATTAGATAAACAGCATCTCAATTTTACCAGTGCGAGAACTGAAAGCGGTTAAATAAGTGGCCCCTTCTTACTTGGCAGTATTTTTTCAGGACTCGTTTGATCGCTATATTTACTGAAATGCAATTTTAGGTCTATTAGCCCTGCAGACCCAGCACAGCTCAGGGAGAGATTATTTTAAAGTCTGTATCTACAGCGAACTTTTTAATTTAGAGCTGGCCAGAGTGTAGTGGGAAATTCTCAACCAGACCTATAAACCAGTTATCCAAGAGACTCTGCTGCTGCTACTAAATATGAAGCAGACAAGGCAGAGTTTCCCTTGGGTTTAATAGAAGCACTACTAAGCAGCCTGAAACTTAATTCTACTTCCCTTTGGCATTACCGTAAAAACGTCCATTTTTTAAATAAATGACTGGATGTGCTCTGAACCATTCTTAGCTGCAATAACTGATATTTAACTGCAGAGCTAAAGGCTACTCTTACAACATCCTGCAGTAGTGTTTCAGAACTGGCATCTGGCCTTGTAAAATCATGTTCTAAACTGGCAAGGTCTTTTGAGCAACATGCAAGGCAATGCATATCTCCATGGCTGCAACCCCAAACATAGATTAGCGTCCCTTCAGAAGTGGGCTTTAATCTTGGAGATGATCTCCTGAGCTTCTTTTTCTGTAATGGCACATCGCTGATCTCCATACCTCATAGGACATAGATGGCTCCAGTATTGTCAGTGTCATTGTTCATTAGTTGTTATTTCTCTTGGCTCAGAGAGTGATGATCAGATATTATTATATAATTTGAGCCTCTTCAGGAGATGCTTTTAAGCATGTGGGAGGGAAGGAAACACAGTGTTTTGGAGAGTCATCTCTTCCAGTGTAAAAGGGAAGAAGATATTCTTGGTTTAGTACGTTTTTACTCTCTCTGAATTAGATAAAATTGCAATGGTCTGAGTGATGAATTGGGTAAACGACGGGGAGATAATAGCTGTGCTATTATCCCTGGAGAGAAGATGCCAAAACTGAATGCTTTTCATTTGAAAAGGGATGAGCCACTATGAAATGTTCAATGTAAGGAAAATTTCACAGACTAGGATTTTCCTCCCAATACTTCTTTCCTCAGAGCCCCACTAGACCTGGTGAGTTAAAAACACTCTTGCTGCAAAAATGAGTCTGAAAACAGCATACCTCTGAAGTTAGAGGAATCCATATATGAGATACCTGGCCATTAGCTCGCATACTACTGGAGAATCCAAGACACAAATTCACCATTAGGGCATGTGCTACCTCAGAGACCATTTTCTGCAGCTATAGCACAGCAGTACTTTCCTGCTGGGGCCCCCCATATAGCTGCTTAGGGGATCACAAATTGCATGTGATACTTGGGGTCCCAAAGGAGTGGAAAGTAAGTGATATTGCAGTACCAGAAAAAGGTACTGCAAAAGGAAAGCATGGGGGAAGTCAGGGGACCAAAACAGTAAGAGAGTCCCTCCATCACAGTTGAGTTCAGTGGGGAAGATCTCTTCATGCTGCCGTGGTTCCCTCAGGTTGACAGGGATGACACGGTGAAGCCATTCCATAAACTCTTTAAGATCGTAATATACCAGCAGGCTTGCCATTTTTTATACAAACGTGAGAAAGAGAAGTGTCATGAGCTGAGCACAGAAAGTCAGAGAACACAAAGATAAATGTTTTCTTACTCTGTTAACAGCGCTTTGGAGCCTGTGAATTACACGTGTCATGCGGTGGGAGGATGGAGACAGAGACTGGTTGGGTGGGAGTCTGAGCATCCATCTGGAGATGGGGTGAAGGCTGCCCCTGTTGATTAATGGATAGAGCTGGTCTTTCAGGCTGGTGAACCAAAGGTGGTAGCCGTATGTTGCGTTATGAGTATGAGTCTGACTCTACCCTCCAGGTTGCAGGCTTGAGGCATAACTGAATTAAGAGACTATGATGTTTTTAAATTAAGCAATACACTACTAAGAGACTAATAAAGCATTAAGTGATAATTAATCTAAAAGCACACATAACTATAAAGCTACTAATTATCATTCTTAAGTCTTATGAATCATACCCAACTACTATTGAATTACAATTCTATCTCCCTTCCCTTCCCACTATTTAGAATTAGGATGCAAGTCTATCCCTGCTTTTTCCACTCTCACACACCAAGTCTTTCAGACAAAGACGTGATGGAGGCTCCAGGAGGCTGTCCAATGGGGGTCCCTCTGGCATTCTTGTGGACTTGGATTCAAAGGTCAGCTTCATCACTATCTGTAGGTGTTCACACTCCTACTGACAAAAAATCCTGTCCTCCTTTATTCTGTACCCAATTTAATATCTTATCTCCCAGTTTTCTATTTCTGGATGTGTCTTTTCAGCACCGTTGCACCTCTCTTTCTCCATCCAACTCCTCTCAAAAAAAGAGTCTGTCCCCAGCTACTTTTCTTCTAGTTGGTTCCATTTCTGCTGCATCCATATCCAAGTTTGGTGGTTTTTTTCAGTGCTATTACTTAGGCAATTTTGACTTTGTATGGTATTACTATATGGTTGCCTGGGTACAGGTGACTTTGCAAGCCTTTGCACCCCAAAACTCCCCTACCAGTATCCAGTTCATACTGGCATCATATTGTTTACCATATACACTCACTAAGATAATTTTATTTTAGCCTTAACTCTTCTAGTTACTTCCAGTTAAGCACAAGCAGTTTCTTATCTTGTGCACAGTCTGCATACCACAGCACTAGAGGAATGCATTTTTCACACTCTGGTTTAGTGTTTATGCAGCCTTGTCCTTGAACTGTTTTAATCACTTTCCTCATTCCCAGTAGAGGCCTTACCTGGTTATAAGGCTTGGTGCTCCATCAGGACCTCCTGCTTACAACTTACCACTCTGTAGTAGTATCTACAGAAAGCTGTATGCCCTAAGGATGCTGACTTTATGGGCAATGTAGTTTGGGGCAGATCTTTAAGCACTGGTGTGTTGTTTTTTTCCCCAGGGAATCTGGGAAATTGATGGGCTGCCTCTACCGAATATGGCAGAGCAGGTGGAGGCTTAATGTAGAGATGAGTTTTCCTTCCCTCAGTCAAATACATAGTTAGGATATATACCCTCATGCAAGCAGTATTTGCAGAACATTGTGTATTTCTTATTTGTGAAACAACTGTGCGGGATGAGAGGTGCATTTCAGTACCTGTAGTTGTTTGTGGTATGTTCTGCTTGTTCCTTCTCTTCTCCTTCAGCCAGGGTTTTTCACTGGTAGATTAAAGCATTAAAGGGGTAATTTATAACCTTGTAGGACTAGGGCTAAGGACACAGGCTCAGTAATGGTAATCCCTACACAGACAGATGGGGAGACTTTTGTGTACAAACAACTTTTTGTTGTTCAACCTGTTTGAAAACATTGCTCATTCTAGTGACACATGGACAAGTGATTTGTTACACCTGAAGCATAATTAGCCCATGTGCTCACTTTTCTGCCTAGTATGAACCGGGTAGCATAAAATTAATTAGTGAAATCTAGATCTAGAAGCCAAGGGCAGGGCGTGCAGAAAACATGAATGCCATTTCAGCTTGCATGAATTCTCCTCTTTGGTCTCCATTGGAAGGAGTTTGAGCTGAAAATACACTTGCAGGGAGAAGTAACTTTTCTATTAATAGATGTACAGTATTTGGGGTATCTTGTGAGTGAGATGAAGACTGCATGTCAGTATGAAAGATGTCTTGAGACACAGATCCTCTGATCAGAAAGTTTTAATATTATGGTTTTAGCTGGAACCATTAATAGGAGTGCCAGAGATGGTAAGTCAGGCTTGTAATGGTTGATTAACCTTCAACAGTCTTCGAGAGATGCCAGAGAGAGCTAAAACCTGAGCCTGGCTTAAGGATACTTGATACGGCTTTCCTGATCCTCTTTAAAATGCGTGCATGTTTCCTTCCATACTAAAATATGTGGATTTCTCTACGATTAAAAAAAAAAAAGAGGGGGAAAAAAAAAGAAAGAGAAACTCCTACCTGACTGCAAACAAAACTCATTCTTATCTTTTACTGCCTTAAAGAGGAAGAGTCTTGCAGGGTGCGTGAAACATCATCTGGCTTGTCTCTTACCATCAGCCCTGTCAGAGCATTCTAGTCAGGTACAACTGCAACGGCAGGGTAGGGAGAAGATTTTCACATGGTGTAACTGAGCCATCTGTGGCAGCGCTCTGATCTTTGTACCGGGAAGTGAGTGACATCTGCTCCTGGTAGAAGTGTTACTATCACAAGCTGACGTTAAATGGCCCTCCTAACAGCAGGTATCTTTATTCTGAAACAAGACTACAGCTCCTGCTTGATGAGACCCAAGCTAGTGGAAAAGGGAGCGCACATGCCAAAAGGCTGGTATGGACTTCATGAGCCAAATTTGTCTTTTCCTTACATCAGGATAATTTGACACAGTTCAGTGGGACTGCTTGTATTTTTTTATACCCATGCCAGGAAGAGGTGAATTTTAAGAATGTTTATTATGGGCAGAACCAATTGATCCAAGCACTGTCAAAAGAGGTCTCAAATACAGAAAGCGGTCCATATTTTGTGTAACATGCAAAGAGGTTGGATTCAGAGGGAAGGCCTGAGCTGTGAATCCAGCTGTCAGGCTTGCATGTGGGCTTCTGCAACCATTTCTGAAGGGTTTCCATGGATTCTTCTGAGAACTGGCCATAATCAGAGGCATTAATTACAGCTGGTCTCCAGTAAGAGCGATACTTGCAGAGCCACACTGTGTTGTAAGTAGCTGGACACTATTTGGACAGATGGTTCTATCTTCTTAAAGAAGTTTTAAATTCCCTAAGCTGAAGGCTCCTTGGATGGAAATCAAGGATTATTTGTAACTCTCTACTTACTTGCTTGCTTAGAATAGTGACACTACAGAAAATCGGTTTATAATGGTTAAGTCATCCTTAGATGTTTTCATAGAATCTCAGCTGGTTTCTTCTTCACTGGACTTGGTGTCTTTTTCACAAGTGCCTTCACTTCTTGTAGTGTCCCTGCTCTTCCTATTAGTCTCATAAAGTGCATTACCTTCTGATCATCTCCCAGTAATTTTCCAGTTTCTTTACTTACTCTGTGTGCTGCATGTAGCCTTACTATGAGAATATGATTATAGCTAAGTGACAGCAAGGAGAGGAAGCAGATATTTGACAGGCTGAGGTACCTGGGCTTAGTCCTTTTCTTTTAAGCACCAATCAAAAAATTACATTGTCATGATGAACATAACAAAAATGTATGTGGAATGGCATAAGAAGGCCAAAATATTTGTATCGGGCGTGAACACAAAAGAAAAATGATTGAATGAGAAATTGTCCTAGGTAAATGCAAAACTTCCATGTCTAAATGATTGTACTGTTTGACAACGTCCATAAATAGAATGTTCTTGGGATGAATTTCAGGCAGTGAGACCAGCAGGCATGAAGCGGCTTGCATTCATGCCATTAAACTTTCTTACCTTCCAAAACATCATGGCCACATGTGGGATATCTGTTGGGAAAAGCCCCTGTCCCAGGCTAACTCCTCGGTTGTGACCAGGGACTTGTTCATCTTTCTGGTAGTTGGTTCAGGCCAAAATTGTGGTAAGACCCTTCTAACAGTGGAACAATACAGACGATTGAGTTCCGGTGCCCAGGGCATAACCTGGCACAGTTTAATTTCCAGGTATAGATATTTCCACAGAATTAATTGGCTCTCTTGGGTGGTGGAGATTCAGCACAAGGCTCTTACCATTTGCTGACTGCCTGCTCCTCACATCCCTGAACCTTCTAGCGTGGTTCATGCTAGAAGAGTGACTTCCTCTTCTACTGTACTCATTTCCCAGATGTTCAGCTCTCTACACTTGAGTGCCATCTCACTACAATGTTTAAAAATCTTTTTTTTTATTTGAGTATGTCGTGGTTTAGCCCCAGTCGGCAACTGAGCACCACACAGCCACTCACTCACCCTCCCCCTCCCCGGTGGGATGGGGGAGAGAATCGGAAGGGCAAAAGAAAACTCGCAGGTTGAGATAAAAACAGTTTAATAATTGAAATAAAATAATAACAATAATGATAGTAATAAAATCGCAATGAAAAGGAGAACAAGAGAGAGAGAAACAAAACCCAGAAAAAACAAGTGATGTAACTGCTCACCACCCGCCGACTGACGCACAGCCAGTCCCTGAGCAGCGATCGCTGCCCCCCCGGCCAACTCCCCCCAGTTTATATGCTGAGCATGACGTCATATGGTATGGAATAGCCCTTTAGTAAGTTTGGATCAACTATCTTGGCTGTGCCCCCTCCCAGTTTCTTGTGCACCTGGCAGGGGATGGGAAGCTGAAAAAGAAAGTCCTTGACTGGTGTAAGCACCACTTAGCAACAACTAAAAAATCAGTGTGTTATCAGCATTCTTCTCATGCTAAATTCAAAACACAGCACTATGCCAGCTACTAGGAAGAAAATTAACTCTACCCCAGCTGAAACCAGGACAGAGTAGCTTTACATATTTGATGCATTTGTCTTGATTTGTTCAACTTCTGTTGTGTGTGACATCAAAGGATTTTTACCTCCCTTACACTTTTAATCGAGGTGAACTTTGGTGCCCACATAACCTGTGATCCTCTTCATGATGGCATTCTCTCCTTTATGCCTCAGGAAGAGGTTAGGGATCTTAAAATAAGTGACTATGGAAGTGCAGGACATCCACCCTAGGTTGCCACAACTGCTGCAGTCATTCCTTTGGAAGAGCTCTTTGGAGGGGCCCAAGTTCAGAGCAGAGTATCTCAAGAGTTTCCCAGATGTACTTACAGGAGTTGTAGGGCCCAGATGGAGTCCATGGAGTTGTCCTTGAAACAAAATTTTGAATTGCATACCAGCACTGTGTGTCATACAGGTTATGTGCTGGTTGCCTCCGCTGTTTCTGTGTGACGGCCAATGTGCCTGGTTATCCTCTTTGGAAACAGCACTGTAGCAGAAGGAGAAGTACCCTTAGGGTCTGGCTGAGATAAAGTTGCCTGAATGTCTCTAGTCATGGGGATCCCTCAGTGACTTTTCAGCAGAGCTCTTTTTTCACTAAAAAGTGACACTGTGAGTTACTGTGTGGTTTAACATACAGAGACACTGCCAGGCAGACCCCAAGACTTCTGTGGGGCCCAACCAGTTCCAGCCATCAGAGGCTATGATCATTTATATAAACAAGAACTGCTACGCAGAGCTGATGCTGATTATGTTGTGCTGGGTCAGCTGTTTTGCAGCTGGCTGAGGATGCCATCATAGAATCATAGAATCATTTGGTTGGAAAAGACCTTTAAGATCATCGAGTCCAACTGTACCTGTCCACTACTAAACCATGTCCCTAAGCACCTCGTCTACCCGTCTTTTAAATACGTCCAGGGATGGTGACTCAACCGCTTCCCTGGGCAGCCTGTTCCAGTGCCTGATAACACTTTCCATGAAGAAGTTTTTCCTAATATCTAATCTAAACCTCCCCTGGCACAACTTGAGGCCATTTCCTCTTGTCCTATCACTTGCTACTTGGGAGAAGAGACCAACACCCACCTTGTTAACAACCTCCTTTCAGGTAGTTGTAGAGAGCAATAAGGTCTCCCCTCAGCCTCCTCTTCTCCAGGCTAAACAACCCCAGCCGCTCCTCATAAGACTTTTGCTCTAGACCCTTCACCAGATGGCCACCTCGTTTTTCACATCATTCCATCCTGTGAAGCTTCACAACTGTGAGTGACTCTTCTGCAGCCAGGACTGCATCTCACTCATTTGCAGGGCTGCACTGTGTTTTCTTTCCTTCTGTGTGATCTAGTGAGCCACGCACACCTGGTCAGCCAGATGTGTAGTTGTGGGTAGCTCTGTCTGGCCTGTCTCTCCCTACTATGTGTGGAGGGATGTGAAAGGGAGTCGTGGTGAACTCAATGTGCTCAACGTGAAAGGGAGTCATATCTGAAACTATGCGTTGCAGCTGCTGCCTGTATGTGGTCCCCTCACTTCCCCAAAATCCCACTCCACACCATCTGCATGACTATACAACATGAAACTTGTATTTTCAGAGGGGAGAAACCTCAGAGTTCTGCACCTGTGATATAGAACATGTTTTAATGTAATTATAAGTGAGAATGCATTAGAGATCACACTGTTTAGCTGCTATGCCAAACTCCATAGACACCTAAAAATCAACCTGATTTTTGTTAGGTACTTTCAAATGGGAAAGTAAATTTTGGTCATTTCTTTAAATGTCTTTCAAAGTCTTTCTTGGTCATTTCTTTAAATGTCTCCAAGAAGTAGGCATCTATGTTTGACACAGCCTTTACTCGTGGCTGGTTAGCCTTGGGGACTCAGCAAACACTCCTGAAGTTCCCTGGTGCCCAAGCAAATCTGGCAGTGAAACTTCAAAGATCTATGGAAAAGCAGATTCAGATCCTATGTCTGGATAACTCTGTGCTTGTTAACATTTCTAAGTACATACAGTGATTCTCTGTAAGTAATCAGCAGTGACTTCTGCGTGGCAGGAATTGAGGAAGGGGAGATGGACAGGACTCTGGTCATAGCCACGTGCTCCTGCCATCCTTTGGCAACTGACTCCCCTTGCACCTATGCCCACATTGAGGCATAGCTATGGAGGAGGGATGAGAATGAAAACAGTTCTGGAAAATGCATGGGAAGAAACATGTTAAATGGTTCCTGTAGGAAAAGCTCCAAGAGTTACCATCCTCCTTTCCTGCACTTAAATTTTTCCCCTGTTTTAAATGTCAAGCATACCATCAAATGCTGATAGTGATATCCAAGTACCACACAGGGGCACAAGAAACGTCTGTGATGAATGTAAGAAAGCTCCATATTCTGTCTGTGACTTGTCCACCCACTTATAAAATGGTACTAGAGACCACAGAAAGCTTTTCCATGTCTGTCAAGTCCCTAATGCTCCTGTTTACAGCGCCTGTCTCTGAAAGAGCTCCTTTTGCTGTTTCAGATAAACTGACACGTAACCCGAGTATTCTTGCTAGAAAACAGCAGGCTTTGTCAGCAGCCAATTTTCAAGGAAATTGTCCGTTTAAAACCACATCCTAAGTAGCTGGCTATACATACTAGCCTTAGCTGACCTATACTGAAATTTACTGTCTGTCATCTCTTTGTTTCTGTAGTCCTTATCTGTAAATAATCAGCTGTTTTGTTTACTAGATGTTGGTCATGGGTACTGCATTTCCACTACATTAGCTCTACTCAGGGGAAAGTAATAGCTCTAGATTGAAGCATAAGCCATTTGTTTTCCTATAATGAGGAACACTCTGCTGCATGCTTTCTCACTGATTAGATGAATTATGCTTTATTTGCCTTGAGAAGAACCATACTTAAAAGCAACTTTCTGAAGAGGAAATGAGGCAGAGAGCGCACAAGGGGGAAAAAAGGCTCCATCCCGATTAATGCTTTCTGAGCTGCATTTTCACACATTTCTTGACTGAACAATCCTGATGCTTATTGCTGGAAATGTACCAGGCTAAAAATTAATTGCAGGCTAATTACTTTATGTCAAGAAGCTGCCCAATTATTTCTCTAATTTGCTACAATAGCAATTCTAAAAGTAGTTATGTACTTCCCTTCCTTCAAGACTGTATTGGAGGATTTTATCAGCGGCAAACACAACTGGGATTAACACCTTTCATCAGAATAAAACTGCAGAGATCAGGTGTTTTTTAAAGAGTTATTTTCGTTACTTTGGTACCTGCAGTAGTTTAGATTTGTGGTGATCACTCATGTCCATTTGTGATACTGCCATTGAAATCACAGAGGGTTATATGCACCAGGGTATTACTCCGTGTATCTATATATAGGTTGTTCCCTAGCATTTATACACCAGCACTATTCAGAAGAGGGGCTTTTAAAAATTATTCCACACACCCGATGGGACACCTTGTTCTTTAAAGGAATTGTTGCCACGGTGTTTTACCCCTTGGCCTACGTCTTGCTTAGAATAAATTATATTTCCTTTACAGAAGCAATTCATGCTTATATTTTCCTGAATTATGCTAAGCGATCCCTTCCATTTCTTTATCTGAAAGGACAGAAGCTTTTGCTCTTTTTTTTTTTTTTTAATTGAACTCTCTCAACCTTAATCTTCTCAGTAGTTCCTTATATATGAGCTTCATTTTGTGGGAATTCTCTGATTTTTCTCCATTTTAAATGTTCTCATACAGTAATGCCTTGAAATGTGCATACTATAATGTAAGTTACCATCTTTTGCTAATCCTCCTAGAGAAGCCTAATATCCCAGTGCCTATTAAACACACCTGGCCCCACTGTGCACCAGAGAAGACCATTTTTTATTGGTCTTACATAAAAAAAAAAAAGCTGGCTAACATCTGGTTAAAGTAGTGTAATTTGGATGCCTTGATTGATCATTGGTTTTGTACCATGGAAGGAAAAAAGATTACCTTTCTAGGTCACACTTAAAAACTTGATGATTTCTGGGTCAGTCACCAGAGCGTTTGGCCCTGATCTGGCAGAGGGAGAGCCGTGAGAGCTGTGGCTGAAGAGGCAGTCCGTTGCAGAAAGGAGCTGCAGGGAGTTACAGCCTCCGCTGACATCGTGATGAAGAGCAGTAGCCCATGGCTACCTTCACCATGGCTACCTTCACCATGGCTTGCATTGCTGGGACATGTTTATTCAGCACTTTGGAAGATGAATCCTTCACATCGGGGGAGAGCACAAGAGATAGTGTTGGATAACATTACCAAGCAAACAGGAGAACTGCTTGCTCTCCTGCTTGTGTTTCTCAGTGAAGTGCCCATCCTGCATGGTGCCTGTTACAGTAAGTTAGTTTTTTTAGGGGTGAGGACTGATAGGTCCAAAAAAGGAAGGGCTACTCAGGCTTCTTTGAAAGGCAGTTATAAGACCAGACTCATGCAAGTTCCTTTTTAAAGTAGACCATGGCTCAGGCACTCTACTTTTCATTATTTTGTATTTGCTTCACTGAAAATTTCTCCTGAGAAGGAAGAAAAGCCTTTGGCATTTTACATTGTTCAGTGGTTCCTTTATTTTTCAGCTGCACTGTTCCATAGATGTGCAATCTGCCGTTTCTTTAAGGTTTTTGTGTCTTTATGGTATGGAAAAATTTCTGATTGAAAGATTGATGGGCAGAAATCTCTCTGAACTATTACATGCTTTGAGGCAAGAGCAGGGAACACAGAAAGTTACAGATGTCCTTTGGGAAGGGAGGTCAAAGCGTAAGCGGGCAGGAACAGGGAAAGAGATGCCCATCAAACATACTCAACTATAACGTTGGGAGAAATTCTAGATGTCCTGTTTTCATAATAAGTGCTTGACAATGTAAACTGAAATCACAGAGATTAGATTATTATTATAAATGGGAATTGCCTGATTATAACGTAAGAAAAATTCAGCAAATTTCAGAATGAAATTACCACCTCTGTTGAGGGACAGCACAGTTTATGAAGAACTTGCATCCTATTTTGAGGATTAAAATGAGAACAGCAGCTATGAGGTTCATATATTCTGTTTTGGTCAAGGCAGCAGTGTTGCCCCTGGAATGCATAAGGATGCTGAAAAAGACACTGAAAGCAGGATACATTATTACTGATTTCCCTCAGTTTAATTAATATTGGACAACTTGAAATCAAACATCTTTCTCTTCACTATAATTCTGTGGCAATTCATGTATCACTTCTGGAGTATTGCTGACTTGGCCAGTGTTTTCATGCAGTTCCAGCAGTACAGCACGCCAGTGCACTTCTATCCATTGAATATATTTTGTATTGGCAGATGGCTTCTAAAAAGAAAAGATAGAACAATCCTTAGGCCTCATGCAGTTATTGGGGATTTATTATATATGCTCTGGGTGAGTTAATCAGAATTTAGAGATGCAATTATTGTTTACCTGCAGACTAAGCATCATCTTTATGTTAAGCACTCCTTGAGCTATAGGAAACAGTGTAGAATAAGCTGCATTTGTTCTGTCTTTAAATCTTCTTGCACTTTGCTGTGAAGCACTGACAAGTCTGAAATCTTCAGAAGCTATAAAAGAGGCAGCAGACTTTGATTAAACAGCTGGTCCTGTTATCTGATTTAATGGTGACAATGAACTGAATGTTCTTGTGATCCAGAAGGTTTCCAAAGCAGTATGCTGATTTGTGAGCTTGCATTTAGAAATTGCCTTCATCCTTCAGAGAAATGCAATGAATCATTGGAGGGGGTGAAAAACTACAGCTGTTGAGCGGCGTATGGTAGTAGGCAATACCTAGCAGTAGGCATAGAAATATTGAAGCGGATATTATCTGCAGTGGGAACGTCAGGAGGAGATGGCATGTAGGCAGAATATAACTGTCCAAATTCGAGCAAGGCTAGCACTGCAGAGATAACTACTCTTCTTTTTACGTACAGTGACTGAAATGGAGAAAGGGCTGATTCATTCTTTCTTTGCCTTTGCATTATTTATGCCAAAGTAAAACAAGTACAAAATAACTCTCATTGGGTGCAGTTTTACACTCTCTTTGCAATAGAACAAACAAATGCAGAATTGTTCCTAAAACTCTTTAAAAGATAGCTTTGGTCTTGCATGGGTTCTCTGAGAAATCCTTCCACTTTATGTCTCATCAGGGTTTGCTCGTGTGTGATCTCTCATGAGATGATGCGTATTTGGACAGCCACTCTATCATCCTCTTCTTAGAAGACAAGCTTTTTACAGACATTAATGCTGCTAGTAACCGGTTCTGAATATAAGTCGTTGGGAATTTAGTTCCAGCTGGCTCTTACCAACATCTTTGCCCATGATTAGCTTTCTCTGTCTAGAAATCTATTCTCTGGCCTAGACTACATTGCTGAAATACACATGTAGTTGGGTGCAACTGAGAGAAATTAAATGACATTTTCATGTCCTAACTTCTGTTAACTTGCTCAAGTTTCAGATTTATGAAGGATGTGCAGCTGTGTGTTAAAGAAAAATACATGAAGTCAAGTATGCAGTGTGCTGCATAGTGGGGAAGGCTGATGATTTTCTAATCACTTCTTTATCCCTAAGAACATTGAGGTTTATCTAGATTTGGTTGTCAGATAAGCAGAAAGATGCTAATCCCTTAGTCAAACAAGAAACTATTGCTATTAGTACCAATTTAATCTTTCATATGTCTTTTTCTTTTACTATGTTTAATTTATGTCACACAATTCCTGCTCTTACATAAGCACTGGGCAAGTCAAAGACAGAAGAACCTCTAGGAAAACAAGAGACCATGACAGTAAGGAGATTTACAAACTCAGTGTTACCGGTGAGTAAGCTACAGAGTAGAGGAAACAACCAAAAACCACAGAGCTACTGAGAAGCCAGCTGGCCCATCATCCTGCCCCAAGGTGGGTTCAGCTATTCCCTGTCTCTCCTGGCAGTGCTATCTAGACAGCTCTTAAATGCGTCCAAAGGCGGTGGCACACAGCTGCCACCAGCAATCCATCCCAGTACTTAGTCATTCCTGTCAGTAGGCTAGTTACCTTTGAAGTGTGGTTATCCTTTGGAATCTAGGTTATACCTCTCCAGATCCCATAGCCTCTCTATTCTATTTAGTCTTTCTACCCTTCTTGTTGTCACTCTGCCCCCGAAAGGGAGGAACTTTTTGGACTTACTGCTACTATTATTTCAGTTGAAGTTGCTCAAATACAATAATGGTGGCCAGCAGTACAAAACCCTTAGAACAGACACTTCTAAAACTCAAGATGTTTTTTTTCACTCCAGCAAGCTCACATAGCATTTTGAAATTCAGGCTTTATCTTCTTTGCCTGTGAGATTTACCATATAAAAGGTCTCTAGGTGGAACCTGCAGTAGTTGTCTGCTTTCGTGGCACAAGCAGAACTGCACCCAGACCTGCTGTAGTATTATCAGTGACTCTGAGCTACACACAGAGTAAAAATGGGAACTGAGGAAACAGCTGTTTTTACGTAGACACCTTTCAGTTGATGACAGTATTGATTTCCTTTTCCTTTCAGAAGGATTGTGCACGGTTGTCTTGCTGTTCAGGGTACCTGCTGTCTTGGATCTTAGGCAAAGCAAGGTGCCAAATGCTGGTTTTGGACAAGTCATCAGACAGAATGTATATGGAAATGTAGGGATCTTTTCAGTGGACAGATGCACAGTCTTGTCATTCTGCAGAAAACGTGTATTGGAAAGAGCTATGGATCATAGTCATAGAAAAAAAGGGCTGGAAGACAGCTTGAGAGGCCAACTAGCTGCACACTTGTCTAGTCATGCAAAATTGCTGGTGGCAGTCAGCAGCCTTAGCAGTATGGGTTATTGAGGTTCCCCATCTTTCCATTCCAAAGGCAACTGCCTAAAGGCAATGAGTCCCACAGGACTCATCTGACATGAACAAAGAGTGACAGTCAGCAAGGAGCAGCAAAGGAAGAGGAGGAGCCAGAATGTGCCCTGCTCCCCTGTTCTCCTCAAGTCCTTTGTAGAACCATCAAGAAAAACAGCTTGAGTCTGGTGCTTCGCAGGCTTTCCCACTCCATACTCTGCCCTCCTCTTCAGCTCCTGTTATGGTCCTGCAGGCAGCCTTTGAGGTCAAATAGCAAGCGGTTGCAGGAGATGTGGAGATACAGGAATTTCAGTGGCTGTCCTAGGAAATGAGTGGTTCAGAGAAGATTCATTCATCATTACCTCCTATATTTTTGTTCTGTTTCCAGGTGAGGTTTTCCCATGGGAGGGAACAAGTGAATTAACTATTTTATCACGTCCCTCTGAAAGAACCAGGCATTCTCTTTTGTGCCGATTTCATTGATTGATGTAATCAGACTGGCTACTAATCAAAGTGATCTCAGTAGCCTAATTCTGTACCTGATCTCTCTCTGTTTGTGCTTCAAGGTCTTTGACAGGGTCCGAGAAGATTGCCCTAATTTCCACGAGAAGATTAAGCCTATTAATGCTGAACTCACTCAGCCCAAGCTGGCCATCAGTGCTGAAGATGAGGAGGAGCTTCTGGCCCGGGTCAATATTGTCTTCCACTGTGCAGCAACAGTTCGCTTTGATGAACCCCTGAAGTATGTCCTGCTTTCTGTATTTCCTAAGCATGATTCAGAATGCGCAATAGCCCATAACACACTGTTCAGTGCCTCTCTTGTATAGCTGTGGTAATAATTCTCCATTTATGTTTTCATGCCACATGTGGTTCTGCACTGAATGTGCAATGTAAATGCTCTGAAAATGTCATGTGCATGTGCGCGTCAAAAGTGAAGTATCTTGGCTGATTTCCATGGGAACAGAAGGAAGTACTGCAAGCTTGGGTTGTGATATAGTAAGGGAGTAAAGTATGACCTAAAACTGGGATAGGGGAAAGTGTGTTTTAGGTCAAGAGGGAGATGTTTTGGCAGAACTAGCTTGAGACAGCTTGAAGTGAGATTATGTTGTGTCTGTCTCTAAAGCTAGTGTTAATGGCCTTTCTTTGTCACTGAGTAACTGAAGAGGGAAATGAGATGTTGTTTAAGAAAATAGCCTATCACAAGCTTTAAAATACCCAAGACTCAATGTAATTAACTGTTTAAAATAAATGCTCACTTTCTGAAGGAGCTCCCTTGGGAGTGCCTGTCCAGGCAGGCTTTCCATTAAGAAAGAAGAGCAGAAATAAGCCACTAAACCAAGATTTGATCTGTAAGTGCTTCTATGCAAATCGTAAAGGTCAACAAACCAAGGTAGATGATCTGGATTGCCAGATCTTCAGTTTTTTCAAAAACGCTAAAGCTGTGAGACTAGAAAACACAATTATTAATGTCAGTCTTCATTTGCTCATATGTAGGCTAAATAGATGTCCACTGTGCCCACCATAAATAATTGCTTTTTGCAGCAATTGATTAGAGAACCCACCAGAAAGGAAGCAGCTCTTGATTTAATCTTGAGCCATATGTAGAACCTGGCTTGAGATAAAAGTGGCAAAGCACTGCACTGCATTAATAGCCATAAATGTTCTTAAATCAATACATGAATGAACATGCTGTGAAAATACATCGCAGTCACATGTCACATCAAAGGGAATCTACATTTTTAATAAGGAGGATAGCTAGAAAGAAGTTAAAAGAAAAAGTTTAAATGGTCATCTGCTTGCAGGCAGTGTAGAAACTGTTTAAAGGCAGATTGCATGTGGTCTGTCAAAATCTCTCTAACAGAACGAGGAAAATCCAGTATGATTAAACAGCAAAATACAAGAAGTTGTTAAAATCAAATTATTCCTCTCTGAATAATAAAATATATCATATGGGTAAAAGTTCTAGCAAGTTAAATGTGAAAGCATAATATTGCTGCTCAAATAAGAATTTTGAGCAGCAACTTGCTAACGACACACACACACAAAATAAAAATTTTTAAACACGGCAGAAGTCCAAAGCCTACCACATAATATGTAGAGCTAATAGATAAGGGAGGTGCAAAAGCAGTGCTATCAAGATACTAGAAAAGCAGCACCAGAGAAACTAAATGAATTATTGGCATCAACAAGCAATACATTTAGGGAATTCTCCAGATGGAACTCTTGAGGGCAGAAATCTGAGAAACTGTGTTATATTGAAATATTAGTAGATGCAGTTTTAATATAAACAGAAAAAAATAAAGAGTAACAAATCAGCAAGGTTCGATGATATTCCCCTAGAAAGCTAAAGGAACTCTGAACGTCTCAGCAGAAATCCGTGCTGGGCCCATATTCTGAGCGCAATTCTGTTCACCTCCTCTCAGAAGGGGTACAATCAAACAGAAATGTACACAGAAGAGTAACTTTCATATGAAGGGTAGCTAAAGTAGACATATTCATCCTGCTAGAAGGGCAGGAGGAAATAGAAATCTATAGAAAATGCTATTCTTTGATAGCAGCATGCTAAAAAAAATAAGTATCTCTGGCTTCAGATATTGTGATCCACACATTAATCATACTTAGCTTCTGTTTTCATTTATCTGGACTATTTACAATTTCTCTTTAATGTTAGCATAATTAATTTCTTTAGTGTACACTGTACTTGATAGCATTATTCATAATCTTGTATGTGCTGTTGAAAGCTTCTACTCCCAGGCTGAACAGATTGCATATTTCGTAGCCTTTTCCCTTCTGTGCAGAAAGTGTCTCTTCCAGGACAAAGCGTGCAGCAAAGTTGAACGTCTGTTCACTGAGATCCATCGCAGATAGTCTCTAGGACACCTTCTTGCTATGCTGGGTGCTTCAAGGTCAACCTTGCTAACCAGGACTCTCTTTCTCTTATGCTTATCAGTTCTCTTCTCCATTCCTTGGGAATTTAAGCTGTTATCTCTAATTGTGTCTTCTTTCAGTATGAATCTGTTTTTCTGGACCCTTTGCTGCTTACTGAAACCATGTGTTTAGCAGTGGTTCCTTAAGGCGAAAGTTGAATGGGTACCGTAGGAACCATAATGCCTCAGTGGTCATGTGTGTTGGAAATATTTGTTCCAGGAAGGTGTGGCAAATATGTCAGGTGTACAGATGTTAGTGAAATGTTACCTCTGATCCTTTGAATTGAGTAAAAATATTTGAGAGACATTCTGTGGCCAGAACAGCGAATCCAACAGCATTGCTTTGAAAACTGGTTTAGCACTTGCATTTCATTGAAGCTTTCCGCTCTGCTGTGACCACTTCTCTTCCCTTACTTGCCTTTTCATTATTTGGGGTTTGGATAATGCTCAGCTTTGATATATTCTTTCCAGTGAAATGCATTTTGTTTCTTTCCCCTGCCCTCTTTAGACATGCCCTGCAACTGAATGCAATGGGCACGCAGCGGCTCCTAGAGCTGGCCCGGCAGATGCAGAACCTCGAGGCCTTCATCCACATCTCCACCGCCTATGCAAACTGTGTCCGGAAATGCATAGACGAAGTCATCTACCCACCCCCAGCTGAACCCAAGAAGCTCTTCGATTTAGTAGAGTAAGTAGGAACTGCATCGCCTCTTCTGACATTGGTTTTGCTTCATTCTGCAGAAGACCTCTCAATTGTTCAGATAACCTATCCTGTGGGATTTCTGTTCATAGCGGCTGTTATTGCTGTGTGGCCTTGTCTGCACGCACCATGCCAGCAAGAAATGCTGGCCATAATAAGAGAGAGACCAAGGGAAGAGAGCGCTTTCGTTCTAGGTGGTTTTGAGGGGTACTTTCCACAGAATGCCATCCAGTAAGTCTGTCCTTTCTGGATTTTCTCTTGCAGCTAGCTTTACTGAGGTTTTTTGAAAATAGGAGAAATAGAGACTCTGTTTTGGAGCCTTTTTATCTGGAGAGCTGCTGAAGTCACACTGTATAAACATTTGGTTGAGCTTAACAATACTTTTCCAAATACAAAAGTATTAGAAAATAGCATAAACCACACTTAATAACCCTGTGATTTTAGCTACCTCTAAATTTTTCCATGCACCATTTTAAAAAAGGCTGTGTGATTTCATGAGAGTCCAGCATTGAATAAGTTATGCACGAGGGCGTTTGCTATCAGGAATGGAGCTGTGATGCTTCTTTCTGTAAGACTCAGCTCTGTTGCTGCCTTAGTAAGAACTGAAATTTTTCTTATACCTTAGATTCATTTCTTTATCTCTTCAGCTTCCCAACGTTGTTTCCACTTATTTCAACAATCCTGTGGTATTAAACCAGAGTTACATGGGGATGAGTCAGAAACAGGCTGGTTTAGAAAGAGTTCAGTGTGAGAATCCAGGACTTTGAGGGAACAACAAAAAGGCTTGTTTAACTGAATTTACCAAAATGAAGAATAATTAGAAAGAATAACAAAATGTGCTGATAAAGGCCCCAGGACACCTTCCCCTTAGAAGAATTTTCCCACAGCTGTAACTTTGTTTTCATTTATTTTCTAGTGGTATTCCACTTGTGTGATGCAAGCAACTGACCTGTGAACTAGTAACCCAAAGAGCTTCTATAAACTCTTTCTTCTCCTTGATTTAGGGTAATAGGAGATAGACAAATTAATGTCCAGCAGGAGAACCACTGAGGTTTTATATCAAAAAATTGTTTGCCAAAAAAAATAATTTGACTGAGCACTACTCCAGAAAATTTAGTACAAATCAGTGTTTTCTTTTTTTTATTTTTTCCAGTAGCCCATATTCTTGGATATGTTTACTTCCAGCTAGTAGTCATCTATCATTTATTCAGCAAGTGGAGCGTGATAAAAACATGAGGAATATGCCTGGCCCAATATCTTGCCCTCAACAGTGGCACTGGGAGATGCTGTTTACGGTAACTACACAAGCCTGGATACTTTTTGCAATCCCTTGTAGCCTCCCAGAAACCAGAACTGTAGTATGAGGGGTGTTGCATCCTATTATTTTTGACCCATTTTTTAATTCATTAATTTGTTTAATCCCTTTTTGACCTTTCTGGTACTCTGCCTCTGCAACCCCCTGTGGCAGCAAGTTCCAGAAGGTTGCTAACTAACTGCTGCGTAAAGACGAGCTTTCTTTTACCTGTTTCAAGCTGTCATGCTACTAGTTTCGTTGTATGTCCAGTAGTTGCAGCATTGCAGTATCCGCACTATTTTCCCTATTCATTACCTCTGCAGTTCTGCAAATCTGCATTGCATTCACCCTGGACCTTCTTTTCTGCAGCCTGAAGAGTCCCAGCGTTTTTACTATCTCCTCATATGCCAACTGATCTGTCTCCTTGAGGATTTTAGTTGCCCTTCCTCTCTGTCTTTTTTTAACTTCACTCCCTCCCTGAGGTGCAGGGGCCAAACAGAACTGCATGCAGTACTCAAGGTGTGGACACTCAAAGTTTTATTTAAATAGCTTCAAAGTGACACCATTGGTCTTGTTCTCAGTACCTGATGATGTCCAACAATTCATTGACTTTTTGTCTGCTGCTACGCATTAACTTGGAGATTTCATAGAGCTGTCAGCTGTGCTTCCAAGAGCTCTTGCCAAGCTGCGACTTCCAGTTCTGAGTTCAGCAACCTCTAAGACCAGTTTAGACTGCTTTTCCCTAAATGCATTACCTTACCTTTATTTACAGTGAAGCTAGTCTGCCACCTTTTTGCCCACTAACTCAGTTTTACAATGTCCTTTGGAGTTCATCGCTATCAATATTACATTTCACTGCCGCAAAAAACTTACCATCACTTGCAACTTTGGAAGCAATTAGTGTCGATGGCTCAGATAAAAAAGACTCCAGAAAAGGACTGAATGCTAATCAGAAATGTACAGAAGTGCCTGGCTACCCCAGAGGCTGCTACTTCAGATGCTTCATATAAGACACTAAGAATTTGTTTATCGTAGTTTGCATGTGCGGCAGAGAGGATGATGTTTGAAAGGAAGGTTGAGTGACAGAGGATGGGCTTTCAGATGTGTTCTTTGATACGTTTATCTTGGTTGTATGTCTGGTTGTTTTAGTCACATAATTAGAGATGGGTTTTCTTTTTTACTAGATTTTTGAATTTGTTTTACAGTTTTTTCTATGTCACATACTCCAGAAGTTCACAACCTTCTGGTACTTGTAGTGAGACAGAAATGACAGCATGCCCTTAGCTAGGATGGCATCTGTTTCTTTACAGTGTTTGCAGGTAGTGTTGTAATTGCTCACAGCAAAGACAACCACTGCCTTCAAAGGCAATGAAATCAGGTGGGCCTTGTTGAAAATCACTGTCTTCAGGGTCATTGGTTTGCAAGGTGTTCTGCAAATCAAAGGCAATAATATGAAGGAGATGCATGGGGCTGCAGAGTGTGCGGAGGAGCAGGATGGGGAAAGTCCCTGTGATGTTTGGATGACATGATACAGGCAGAATGGGACAGAGAAAACTGAGAGACTCTGAGGGGGGGTACTGAGAGAGAGAGAGAGAGAGAGAGAGAGAGAGAGAGAGAGAGAGAGAGAAGACAAAGCAGGGCTGGAAGGAGATGGGAGAGATGCACCTTTTATTATTTACCACGTAAGTGGAAGAAAGGAGATTAACAGATATCAGAATGTTACCTTCACAAACGCAGGGGAGGAAAAAAGGAGACAAGGAAATATAAACAACCCTTGTCTTAAAGTGCTCTTCTGCAAGTGTATTAAGAGGCATGATCACACAACTGGATGCAATAACAGATCCATTTAACGATGCTTTTGGCCATGCAATTGAGATATACATGTGATTCTTTATTCAGTTGAAATCCCAAGTAGGACTCCCAGCTATTTCTTTTTCTGTTCTTATTCTCCTATTATATCCCTGCTTTGCAGAGTTTTGATACTTAACCTGCAAGTGAAGCCTTAGGCCTAATCTCTGTAACCCAAAAGTCACACTTCTAAGTGATGCCAGGCCCATAGAGGAAACATAATCATCTGCCACATCAAGCAAGGTTTGCATTAATCTAAAGCTGAGGGAAATCAGCTTTGAAGTGTGTGCTGAGGTAAGGAACACAGTGCATGGTAAAGTGTGGGCTGCAGCAGAACTGTTTTCATTATTGCAGAAAATGTATCTCCGTCATCACTTACAAGAAAGAGAGTCTTATTAATGCCAAGTGATTAACACAGAAAGTTACGTTTTTCTGTGGCAGAGTAATTTGG
>VYZW01027394.1:34497-74791 GCA_013401315.1 Balaeniceps rex
TAAAAAAAAAAAAAAAAGTAAAACACTTAAGCCTGAAGTCTTTATTAAATACACAATATATAAATATCTAATTCATTCATGTGCATATGACCATCGCAAACTGCTCTGAATACAGGCACGTTTGCAGCACATCCATCAAACTTCCTAGTTTTGAAGCCTGACCTCGAGAAGGTCTTCAGTGTACCAATGAAAATGTGATAGTTGATCACACAGTGGTCTCTCGTGGGCATGTGTTCACAGCAGTGGAAAATTCATAGCTGAGCTTGATTGCCTCCTTTGGTACTTTTTGCTTCTTTTTTCCCCCTGAAAAAACAGTAGTAGGAACAAAAAAAAAAAAATCCTAGTGATGTTGCAAGTTAAGGTTTTAATGTCTAAGCATAACTGCAGTTCAGCTTAGGGCAGCAGAGGTTAACTGCATGCCATGGGTTTGAGGAGGATGTTTGGAGTCATGTGGGGAAGCTTACGTGGTTGCCTCTGCCAGCTGCACCAACGATGAGATGCGACTACTCATGAAAATTAAATCAGTCATAAGTGGTATTCCCTTACTTGCAAGCTATGAAATATAACAAAACCATCTGACTGTAGAAGGGGAAGGGAGAGGGAGAGAAAGAGAAGAAAATAACCCAGATAAACACCTCCCAAACAGGGGATGTGGTGTCCCTGAAAAATCCGCCAGTTACCAGTAGACAATGGCATATGCTTTATGAGTTAGTATCAAGTCTTATATGCTTTTTTCACCACATCTTTCTTCTCCCCAGACTTCAGGCAAGTGTTTTTGCACGACTAGGCACTTCCTGTCTACTTGCTGTAGTAAAACTTTATCTTTCACAGCTGGAGAGCTATTTCATGATGAAATGGGAGTCTCAGGTTGGAAGAAAAGAAAAATTCACTGTAACATTTCCTTTGCCCTGACTTTTAAATATTCTTGGATCATACTGGAGCATATTCCTTTGGCCCTTCACTCAGTCCTTCTCTCTGGTTTTACATGAATCTAAATTATAAGAGCTTTTTTCCTTCCTTGCTTTACTAGTGCTTTTGTCCTCCCAGCTCTTTCCCTAGGTCTTCAGCTTCTACTTCAAAATCAAATTCATCACATTTTATTTCCCACATACTAGACAACTTGACTGCAACCTTGGCTCTGCTGTTGGGCTTTCTTTTTTTAATTGCTCTGTTCAGCCCTCATACCTGACACACTAGGTTAAGTGCCTTCACCCCATTTCACCTCCATGTTTCTGTATTTCTGAATCATCCTGTCCAATTAAGTCTGCCATATTGTTGCCATCTGTTCATGTAAGCCTCCTCCAGCCACGTCTTTCCTGTGAAACCTCCAAAGACATCAGGGAAACCCCTTGATAAGCATTCAGGTTAAATATATATATTTTGGGGAGCCTGAACCCTGAGAAATGTACTTCCAACTAAAGCAAAATGAAAATCTTCTGTTCTTGCCTACCTCTTCTCTTTGGTTGCCATTACTTTGTATTTTCACTCATTCATTTCCTGAGTTCTGCTGGGTGGCGAGCTCTTCAAGGTAGGGGCCACGTTTTGACTGTATCTTTGTGCTTAACAGGCACAGCTTTGGAAAACAGGAGGGTGTGAACACATCCAAAGGAAAGGGAGTAAACTTTTCAAAAAGCCTATTGATGTCATTTCCAAAGTGACTGTTGTCTTTGAGGGACACCCAGACCTCTGTCTGCCTGGGTCACTTAAGAAAATGGAACTTCAGGTATCACAGGGAATTTTACTGCAGCAAATTCAAATATGTTTCTTTTTTAAGGTATTTATTTCATATTGAGCTAACTAAGAGTCACAGCTTTTCTTGTTACACAGCACAGACGTCATCATGTTTTAGACTTTCTCTGAAAATGCAGAACAACAGGATCCACGCGAAATCCATCTTTGTTTTCACAGAAACCAAATAATCTTCTGCAGCAGGTACCAGGCTTGAAAAGTGCTAACGTGACAGTCTTTCCTCAATCCAAGCCAACAAAATCTTACCATGGCCTTACATCAGTGACTGTTTTCCTTTGTCCCACAGGCAGGCAAAGGGATTCTGCGGACTGTCATCGCCAACAACGAAGCAGTGGCAGATATGATTCCAGTAGACGTCGCCATTAACCTCACCCTTGCGGCCGGGTGGTACACTGCTGTGCACAGGTGAGAAGGCACTCCTGTTTCTGCCGGACTTGGGCATTTACTGCCTGCACCAGGACTCTAAAGGGAATCAGAAGCTAATTGAAAACCTGTGCAAGAGCCTTGTTGATTCCTCTTCTGGTTCGTTTTCTTCCCCGCGTTGGCAAGGACTAAGAGTGTAGCAGAAGCAATAAAGGCAGGCTTTAAAGTTAGGAAATCTCTAAAGCTACAGGTGGGACCTGTTTCTCAGTACCACATAAGCGCAGCTGATGAGTCTCTCTCTCAGAAGTCACTTTTCTGAAGTCCAGGAGCTTTACTGCAGCTTTGCAGCAGCCGTTTTTTGGGCCTCCTTTCTTAGGCAGCTACACTGAGTCGCTTTCCAAGTGGCTTCTAGAGTTTTCTTGGTGAAAATGCTCTGTGTGTTTTCCTGGGAAGACACTACACAGTATAAATATATTATGGGCTCATGTGATAGGGGAGATGATCTGAAAAAACCCCATTCTTTGTGTTGTTGAGAAGGGTATGTGTAAGTGACATTAAGGTTTTAAAATCTTTTCCTGTGAACCTCTGTCTCTGACCTTTAATCATTAGTTAGAAAGTGCTACAGAGTAAACCACATGGATTATTCTGGAGGTTTATGCAACTCTTGAGAAATCAATATCAGGCAAACAAAAGGCAGAAATATTTTACTTCGAAAGACAGAGTAAGCCCTCTGAGCTGAGGATGGAGAAGAGCTGCATACAGTAACCTGAATACAGGGATCCTAAAAGGATCTTAAAAGGCAGCTCACCAGCTCTTCAGATTTTTTTCTCATCATTTTGTCCCCCTCCATCAGCAACAGACAAAGCAGCACGGTCTGGGAAAAATAAATGCAGCTTCCCCTTACACACACACCCCTGAGAGCCTCCATAAAGCTGGAAAAGGAGATGAACATGTGCTGATGAGCAGTGTATCAGCGTGCAGGTAGACTTCCTGGCTCTGGCCATGGTAGGAGAAGTGCCATTTTTTCTAACTTTCATTGGTGAAAGATACATACTTTTAATCTGGTCCCCACACAAATAATTATTAGGCTAAAGGAGCAATTGCAGAACTTGATTTAAAGCTTTGTCTAGCTGGGCACAACCCCAGGGTTAGCAAGGTGAACAAAGAAACAAGAGCCTGAGCCTTCTGTAAATTTAATTTCTCTGAGAGAGTTTTGGGTTTTGGTGCTGTCTTGAAGAATAGCATGTATGGTTTAAATTTTTAATTTTTTTTTCCAAATCATCCAATTTGAAAGCCAGTATCCTATAGGGCAAGTGACATTACTGAGGGAAATTAGATTCTAAAACTTAGCAGAGAATTGCAATCTTCATTACATAGTGTAGAAGCTCTGCAAAGCTCTACACTCTACTAAGGTCACCGACTCAGCTGGAGGGCAGAGAATGGAAAAAAAAATCAACAGGGAGAGACTCTTCACTGGAAGCTGGGAAAATGGAGGAATCCTCTTCATTGGTGTTTAATGAGCCTGACCCACTGGAGTAAGTGGAAGTCTGTGCTTTCACTTCAGTGCACTTTGCAACAGGCTGTGTGTGTGGCTCAGCACTAGGTGAGTTTTCTATATGGGCACATATTATAGATTTAGTCCTTAGTGAGTTGCTGTATTGATTTCCATAATGCAGAGTTCATTTCTATGTTGAACACTCAGGCTTCTACTCAGTAATTAAGAGTTACTGGAGATCATGGATTTGGAGCTTGATACATGTCTATTAGTCCTAACCATCCCTAGAAGTCTGCTAGGGATTGGTAATAATGATAATACACAGTCAAATGCCATGATTTCAAAGCATTATTAAAAAAAAGCACCATTAAAACTGCGCAGTATCCAAATGCAATTTTCAAGTATTACTATGCAAGATTTCCTATCACAGGTTTAGGGGTTCTATCTCCTGGTCTCTTCAGTCACAGGAGTTTTGAAAAGTTCCTCATAGCCAGCCTCCTCCAGTGGAGAAAGGCTCTGAGCACCACAGGCACCCTAGGAGCACTGAGATGCTGTATCCTCCAGCCAAGCTGCTATCCCCTGTTCAAGGCCAGATCTCACTTCTCTTATCATTTTGGCACATGGCTCCAGCTGCTAATGCAGAGTAAGAAAAATGTTGGTGGCATCACTTGAACCCTTGGCAAGGCAGGCTTAGATCAAAAAACCTGTTTGACTAATTCTTGCCTTGTATCAAAGGAAGAAATAAAACCAGTATGATTTACGTTTAGTTCCACACACAAATAACAACCAAGCTTTATTTGGTATTAAAATGAGAATTTTGTTGAAATGGATTGATTTGTAATCACCACCCTGACAAATGGAGTTTAAAAGTAAAACAAATCGTATCAATTAAGTAAATGATTACAAAATACACGGTGTATCCCTGAGGTTGGCTTGGGCCAATTATTTACAGTATACTAAGAGAAACTATTAAAAAAAAAACAGAAATTTGTCAATATGCATGCTTTCCGTATTGTTTTTATAATTTTTGGTACGTGATATATGGATGATTTTTCTTGAACACCATCTGTGTTTATTAACTTCATATGCTTTCCAGAATCTGGCTGAATCTTAAAAACTTCATGTTTTATACTATATTCTCATATTTATGAAAAATGGCCTCTTCTGCATTTTTTTATGAGCTAATGTTACTGTTTCTTGTGCTGTTAGCTTTCATGTTCCATTAATAAAGCTTTGGGTGCTTTTCTTCACGTCTTACAATAATAATTCTTTCTCTTTTTCCAGACCAAAAAACATGTTGGTGTACAACTGCACAACAGGCGGAATCAACCCTTTCTTCTGGGGAGAAATGGGTAAGGTCTAATTTAAAACTAGAATGTGCCAAACATCAATAGCATTCCTCAGCCAGGCTTTGAAAAGGTGGTTTCCTATATTTAGGTGGCATTCAGCATCTGCCATTCAAACTGCGTGTGGGAGGCCCAGCTGCAGTTGGTGAGGGTCCTGTGAGCAAAAGCTCCTGGTGCTGGGCATTCAGCTCAGGAAAGCATCTATTCAGTTTTCATTGTGGGCGTAATCATATAACAACCCAGCAAAGTACGTGCTTTGCTGCACTGAGGTATTACAGTGGTGGAAAAAGGAATAGAGAACCAGTCCCTCAATTCTATGAGAACGTGCTCCGCGTAGCTGTAACAGGACATCTTCCTTTTCTGATTGCTGGGGTTGCTGGGTTTGGGGTTCTTTTTGTGCTTTGAAATCACTTGGGGAACCTTGATAGTATTGAATATAGATCTTGTATTCTTATAAAGGAACCTCTAACTTTCAGAACACAAAAACCCAGTATATTAAGGAAGTAGAGCAGTCTTTCTTTCTCTATCTGTGAAGAAAATTCTGAACAGAAATAATTGGTGTAGAGTTGAGAAGGCAAACCTTGAAATGACAGGTGTGCTTTAAGAACAATTTGCCTTTTGATCATTAATTTTGTCAGTGGAAGAATTCAGATTATTTCCGTGGCTGACTTCTTCAGGTGAATGTGCTTCTGAGGCAGGGGTGAAAGAAAGGGAGACAAATCCTGACACCCTTACAGTGGAAAACTCACACTGAAGCCAAGCAGCAGAAATATTACATACAGTCAGTACATTCATGGACAGATGTACCGGGGCCTGATTCGCTTTCTGTTATACATTAATTCATATCTTTGTGTTTTAAATACAGGATGCTGGCAAATCACTCTGTGGTGTTTCACCTCTCAGCCTTTGCTTTGCATTTCTCTTTGCATTAAGTGGCAAACTGTAAGTCGGCAGAGAATCAGACCATAATTGCATTTTCAGAACAAGGCTTGTCTGAAAATCCTACTAATGAGATTTGATGGAATGATCTAGCAGGGAAGAGGTTTCACAACTGGCTGAGCGGTGAGAAAATCACACCAAGTTCCTGACATATTTTTTATGAGAAATCTAACATTGTGGTTTGTCACAGCCTGAGAGAAGAGGTGAGGCTTCATAGAATATTGTTGGAGAATGTAGCCAACCTTCATAACATGTAAAGTCAGATCATCTGTGGCTTTTTCACAGGAGTAAATGCAAAGCTTTTCACAGGCTGCTACTTTAGGCAAGGGCCACCATAGCACTACTACCTGAGGTTTGCCTTTCTTAACTCATTTTCAGTGTAATTTTATTGATGAAAACAGCAATGTATTAATGCATTGTAACTGATTTTATTCTGTTACTTTGCTCATAACTGTGGATTTAGCAATGAAATCATCTGAGTGCAGCAGAAGCTTACGTAAGCAGTTCAGCTGTGTGATGGGACTGAAGGCAAAATTTTCTCCTTGGGTGACACTGTGGAGCTCTTTCTACCACATGTTGTATCCATAGTTTTCCTGAAAGCAGCAGGCTGGAGAGGGGTATTAGGTATAGATTCGTGAACAGGAATTAGGATGGAGTATCAAAGAGCAAAATTTTGCCCTTAAAGATGTTGCATGGTTTAAGAAATGAGTTGGGAAAGGTTTATCTCATTAGGACGTTACAACTGCAGCCAACCAGTTTGATTCTCAATTCAGTCTTCTACCAATTTCTTTTTGGTAAATACATACAATTCTAAAATCTTCTTTATATATATGACAGACTTTCTCAACCCATTTATATTACTTTCTCTGTCTACTCACTATTATTTGGCTTCTAGGCAGCCAGTCTCATGGCACGCACTTCCAACAGGCCTTTCAGAGCCATGATCTCTCTGAAATAAGAGCTACCACTGAGTAGTCCAGCCCCTGCACAGAAGGACTGAACTTCACCCACCAGTTCCCTCCTTCGCAATGGGGCAGCATTTGCTATTCGAGTTGTCACCTTCTCTTTGTGAAAGCCTGTTTCCAACTGTGTTTAGCTCTGCCAACCTTTCAGGTTGAAATAGTTGAGGCCAGGTCTCTACCTCCTGCGGTTTTTCAGCTTCTTCAGAATTTTTCTTTTTCCCCAGCATGAAAGAAGCTGTTTGATGCAAACATACCGGAGACACAGAATCATCAGAGGGAAAGAGAGTCTGTTCAAGGAGTCTGGGGAGGCCAGACTGGCACAGGGTCTGTAACCGGTCATCGAGGTGGAGGGTTGTGAGAGTGAGACTGGAAGCTGATGAGAAACAAGGGTGGGGAATGGGAGTCATCTGGTGCGGGACTGAGCATTTTAGTGCAAATCAAATGGGGTTTGTGGAGGGGAGGACCTGGGCTACCTGGTTAGGGAGACTGACACTGGGACAAGCTGTAGGAAGGACGGGCAAACACAACAGAGTAGGGATTTTTCAGGGGGAGAGGAGGAAAGGAGGGAAAGATCAAACAGAGAAATTGAGACAGGAGTGGGCTGAAGATGCCCTGAGTAGGGAACAGAAGTGACTGAGATGGGAACATTTCGAGTACAAAGGTGATGAACTTGGAGGGAGAGAGGGAGGAGAAAGAGAATCTAGAAGAGAATTATTTGAAAAACATATGTCTAGTTAAGAGCTTATGCTTAAACATCCATTGCAGACCAGTTTATTCTACCAATCTCCATATACAGACAAACCTCTAGTGTTAAAAGGAATCTGAACTGATTTATTTCTTTTCCAAATAATGCTATGCCTTGGAATTTTTTTCTTATTGTCTTCCATTACTGCTGTTATTTCCCCTGCTATTACCAAAATGTGGTCAGACAACTGAGTATTAATCTGAAGAAGTGTATTCTGCTTGGCTGCAATGTAAGTCTTGCTAGTCTGACTTTGTGAAGTACATTTTGCAATTTCTGCTCAAAACTAAACCTCAAAGCAGGCTTTAAAATGGTGTTCAGCATGGCAGAATTTAATTCCAATTTGTGCTTGACAGTCTACCAAGCAAGACTGGTGTCTGATTCTCCCCCTGCTAAATCTGCTGTTGAGTTGTAGAATTTGCTGCTGTGGTTTTATGCTGCGGTCGGAAGGAAAGACCACCCACCGGCTAAGTCATTTCAGTAGCTCCTAGAGGTGATGTGTTTCTGTTTGGGGTTCTCTGCCTGCCTGACCCGTTTGTCTGTCTGTTTCTTTCTCTCTTTCTCCAAAACAAACTGTTAGAGCATAAGAGACTTGCTATGCTTGCGAAGTTGAACACTTTCTAGAAACTAGGAGATGGTGCAATTGTGCTGAGTCAGTGCAAGCCAGGGTAAGGCAGCTTTGTAAAGAAAAAGCCCGTAGCGTTAACTGTTCCAAGTTACGCAAAACTGGTGTTTTCCTGACTTACTTCCAGTAAGTCTTTCAGGTTGGTCTCACTGCCTTTGTGTGAGCATTTTAAAACAAAACCGCTTTCATTCCTGACTTTCAGAATTTTTCTTGAGTTTTCAGCAGATATCTCATCTGCTCTTGACATAGGTGCTTCTTGCACCAAGTAATATCACAGCATAATGCTGCAGCTGCTTTACTACAGCTGCATTTTCCTCTGCAAGCCTTAAGTAACCAAGATGATAAGGGTGTTGCTGATATGTGTGAATTTGGTGTATGGACGATGCTGTGAAGTGACAAGGGCTGCATTTTCCACTTACTGATTAGTTCTTTCTTGCTATCCTGACCAAAGATGCCAAAAATGCAAAGAGAAAAGAAAGGCCGTAATGTCTTTAATGTGTTTCCAAAGGAAAACCTTCTCAACCAGTTTACAGCTGAAAACTAGATTTGCATTATGTTAACATCAGGATTTGAATAAACAGAGCCATAAACATGTGTTGCAGACAATATCAAAACTATTGCAATTCCAAAATATCAATGGTTCCCAGTTAAACTGACAGGTTTCCACTAGGAAATGAAGTGACCGAATGAAACGAAATAGACTTAAATATTGATAAACAGATGAGAGTTTGTAAGTAAACTTGGATTTAAAGTGTCTCTTGGAGAAACTTCCTTACAGGGAGAAGAGGCAGAGTTCATGGGATTGCTCTCCTGATCCATGAGCTACTTGAATGGGCACAGATATACAGCCCTCTCCAAACTGGGAGCAGATCTCTCTATATTTAAGCCAGCTAGAGCTTGGTCACAGTATAATCGTAGTAGATGGCCATGCTGCTAACACAGAGGAAAGAAGCTCCTCACGCACTGCTTAGCCAGACACAGACTCTGCCAAGAGCTGGGCCAGGACAGTGGCTTCCTTCCCAGTAGCCCATCCCAAACTGTTTATTGCCACTGCGCTGCCAGGAGTAAACACCTTTCCAAATCTTCAGTGAAACCACTCCAGCGAGCCCTCCTTGCCAGGCACAACTACATGGGAAAGTTTAAATAGGAGTTTTTTGCTAATCCTTGCCATTTTGACAGAGCACGCATACGTACGGTGCTGCCAGCACAGCTGGGACAGGTGGCAATCAGGGTGGTGAATCTGCCACTGGGAAGAGTAGCTTCTCCTCAGCTGGCAAAGCTGTTGACATATTTATCAGCACTCTGTGTGGATCCCCCTCCCCGGGCTGGCAGCACGGCTGATGCTGTGCTTCACCTCCACAAATGCTCTCCTGCAGATGTGTGCGCTCGGTGTGTTCGTGGTATCAAAGCTCTTGGCAGGTGCTCGCAGCATGGACACAGCCTCTCCTCTGCCCACCCAGTCCTCTCCCTGTTAGATTGCTGTGGGTCCTGTATGTGGTAAGCGCAGCTACAACAGTAAATTAACTCTGTTTCTTTAAAAAAATGAATCCACATTCTTACCTGCTGCTGCAGAGCTGGGGCTTGAGGCAGAACCCTGTGGGGTTTAGAGAGAAAAGACAGAAGGAAATTCTTTTAGAAAATTTCACTTCTGATTACATAGCAACAGTTTCGACACTCGCACCTTTCATTTATGTCAGTGAGAGAAGAACAGGCTGCAAAGGATAAGATTTCCATACCGCAGGCCAAAGGATAACCACATCATTGCAGCATGGCAATGTGAAACAGAAGGGATGGCAGTCAGTTCTAGCTATTCAGATGCAGGATGAGTTTCAGGAGAACTGGTCTTCAGTCATTAAACTTCCAGGGTATGGGACACAAAAGTTAACAATGAACTTGCACTAGAACTAAATTGTGCTATTTTAAAAGTCTTTGTTGTCTAAACTTAGCAGCTAAGTGGCTAACAAGTCTCCTCTAGTTGCGGTTACTTGGAAGAGTACAGCAAAAATCACTACCTGAAGTGCAGTAATGAGCTGACTGCAGATAGATGAGAGGGCTGTCTGAATATCATGATTGGAATCTGCTTATCTAAGGATGATCTGGATGTTTCTTGTGACTTGTAAATTCTCATCTGATTTTCTATTTGTAACATAAGCTTAGAGAGTAAACTATAATATGAGCACAGATTGATGTCATAACTCTCAAATTCATTTTTAAAAAAGTAAAAAAAGCCCACATATTCTTCTTTGTTGAGCTCACTGGTGCTCAAGAATAGGAGCACCATCTGTTTATCAGTCCCTCGGATGATAGTCTTATATTCAACTACTGCAGTTCTATTAAGCCTCTGCAATATGCAAATGCCCCAGATATGCACATCTAGATGCCAATTCTGTGGCACTGTGCCATTGCAAGAGCTCAGAATCAGGCCCAACATATTTTGTGCCTTAACATAAAAAGGGAATGAAAGATTACTACCCTATCATTAGTTTTCAAGTTAAGAATGCAAGACAGTTTGCTGCTTTAGTGCATCCAGAGCTCCTCTGAAAACAGGCTGAGGTAATTGGTGGTGTGGGTCAGATGTGGTTCGAAAGGATACAATGAAGTCTTTCTAGAAGCAGCACCCTATGTGTGTACGTATTGACACAAGCCCTTTTGCAAATTTCATTAGAAATTAGAAATGTCATTTTTGTTTTATGCTAGCAGATCAAAGTTTGCTTTCAGTGATCTGAAGATATGTTAACACTTACCAATTTTTTCTACATCTACTGCAGGTGAAAGCAGAACTGCAGTTCCTTGGTTTGAAGCGTTTCAGGCTACAACTGCCTGCTTTTCTTCCATTACGTTTTGGCGTTTTGATAAGGAAGTTTTTGTCTGCCGCTATTAAGCCTCGAGTCAGATTGTGTTTCAAATAGGCAATAGATGAGGTCATCAATTTTCATGCCAGAAGGGACCGTGAGGTGATCTTGTCCAATCCCTGGTTACATAATTTGCAGAACTGTAGGTTAAACACATTAAGCACCGTAACGTGGGCTTTACTGCAGCATGTTGGTATGGTTGTGCCCAACTCAACTGAAATTAAGTGCCTGATTTTAAGTAAAATGCCTGTTCCCTTACAGAGCAGTACGTCATGTCCACATTCAAAAGGAACCCGCTGGAGCAGGCCTTCCGAACACCCAACACTCACTTGACGTCCAACTACTTGATAAACCAGTACTGGATAACTGTCAGTCACAAGGCACCGGCCATACTCTACGACCTGTACATGAGGCTCACGGGGAGAAAGCCCAGGTAAGAAACTGCACGCCCTCAGCCTCCTGCACACCTGCCACTGTTGTGGAGAGCAAGCAGATCTCTAACAAGTTCTGAGAACTGGCTGCCTCAGCCTGGAGTCCCTGGTCGTCTTCCCATCTCCAGGCCTTGTCTTGAGGAGATTGCTCAAAAAGACAAGGAACCGCATGGCCATAGCTAAGTATAGCCTAGGGCTCCCGCCCTTTCTAGTACCTGGGGGACAGCACATCTTTTAAACTCAGGTTTACACACTTCAGAGGTTCCCAAGCCAGAAGAAGAGGACTAGTAGTTACAATGTCCTCCGTATAGCAAGATTTCCACCGTTGCAACTTTCTGATGTGATTGCCTCTAACTGTCGTGAGTAAAGACTCAAGCTTGCATAAGGACTTGAGACTGGCAAGGTTTAGAACATTCTAATATTTTTTCCCATAAATCAGATGCATAATTAGCAGTTGCCAGCACTGGCCCAGCACCCTGAAATCTAGGACATTTCTGAGTATGAATAAATTCCGAATTGTATTTACGAGGACAGTTTACCATTACAATTGGTATTTGAGCCTTGCCAGTTTCATGACTTGGAGGAACACAGGCACACGTGTCCCATGTGGAAGGAATCCTGGTGTAAATAACATAACTCGGCCAACGTCCTCCTCTACTCCCTGCTGCCACAGAGGAGAATTTATTGTGCAACACAAGAGCGGTATGCCAGCACTGTGTTGATGTCAGCTGCTCTGTGCTCCTCTGCTAGTTAGAAAGCTGGCTTCAGCTGTTTGCAGGGAAATCCCTGGCTGATGTATTGCTCTGATTTCTCTCTGACATTCTGCTATGGAGGGAAATTGGTCCATAAAAAGACTTCTGGTTATCCAGGAGGCAAGAATTACCTTAGAAATAGAGGTAAATTGAGTATGAGCAAGAATAGGCTGGAATCTCCAAACTCTGTTGAAACAGGCAGCAGTGAGATCTTGGCATTGCCATTACGATTGACATTTCTTTTCATAAAGTTGATTGGCATAAGTAGCCAATGGACATTGGCCGCAATACTGTTCTTGCATTTCAAATAGAGCTTAGCATGAACTCATGCTGAGACAGATATCTTCTTCTGAACTTTAAGATTTGTGACCTGAGCAAACACGGCTCAGCAATGAACTTGTGAGTTCACCAAGTCTTTTTTTTTTTTTTTAATACAATTCCCTTTTCTTTTTACACGCTACTTAAGCTCATCAAGGTATTGCTGCAATGTGGTAGAAAGCATAGTAGCAGCTCATTCTTCTTCTTTTTCACGGCTACCTAAATATCAGACCTTTATGGTCTACGGGCAGTAAACCACATCAAATAAAAAAAAAAGGATGAATGTGTCACTGAACGTGCTTTAATGTTGCCCTTTAATTTTTCCCTTTGCTTCAAACAGAGCACCTAGGCTTAACTTTCTTCCCGCTTGTCACTCCCATCTACTGAAGTAGAAGCCTTCTTCATGGCAGTTTCTTGAATTCTCTCCATGACCCTATGCCAGATTTGCAAGCAGAAAGGAGAAAGTTCTTTGTCAGGACAAAGACTCAGGCTTCAATTCTCTACTATATCCATACTCAATTCATCATAAGGTGATGAGTTATCATATGGAATAGGTTATCTGGGAGCTGGTTGTGGTTTTGTAAAAAGGGTAGGTACAAGAGTCATCTCCTTCAGCTTTAGACTTTTATATACTGCCTCTCCTGAGAAGTTTACTTTAAGTGTTAGCTCATTTCACATAAATTGCCAGATGTCTAGCAAAACTGCCCTAAATGGCTTACTGTTATTGCTGCACATCCATCCATGACTTAGAAAATAATGTGTCCTATATCATTAGTAGTCTCTTGGGGCAATCGGTTGCACCTGAGAATCTGCTCATGCAAGGCTCAGTATGGGAGCAAATAAAGAAATCATTGCTGAAAACAGTTTTCTGGAAGACAAGATGCATCTCTGAAGTGTAGCTAATAAGGCTGTCAGTGACAGCTAATACTTGCTTTTTTCCTCTCAGTTCCTGCACAGTGGAGAATGAGATTTTCTACAAGAAATCTTTGCCATAGCCTCTCAGAGGCTGCAGAAAAGCATGTTTATACTCGGTTGATGTTTTTCAGTAGACCATTCCTTCATCCGAATTCGTAAATATTTTGAATGTGGTCGCAACATTTGAGCTCAATCAGTCAGCATGAACCACAGTTTTCATATTTTCATACATACCTCTTTAGATGCTTCATTTCTCTTTCTGACCCTTACTTTTAGCCACTCAGATATGTTGCTTTGGGTAGATCTACAGTCAGAGCTTATTCTGCCCACATTGACAGGAGGCCTATTTTTCAAAACATAAGTAGGAACACACAGTTAACTCTCTTATCATTTTTTTTCCGATGGGTTCCATTAACCCTCAGCACTTTAAATTGATGGCTTTTGGGGAGCCAGTTTAAGGGGCAACTTCAGATCTTTGCAATCTAGCCATATACTTTGTTTCCCAAGTTCCTAAAAGGTATTAAAATATTCACAAAGCTTTGCCCCGTAGTACTTGCCTACACAGGCACAATCAGGAAGATTAATCTGAAGTAATTTTAAAGTAGTTTAGATAAACTGCATTCAATCAATGTGCACATAATTATTCAGACTGAAGGTTCCCTTAATCTGATGGTTTGCTTTGCTTCTAAAATGAAAGCCACTTTAATTCTGAGTAGGAGTGCCTATGTAAGGTTTTAGTGCTCTTTCAATTCACTTTGGGTAAGCTGCACAGTTCTCGTCTGAATTGATGTACTCATTGTGTCTTTTTCTGCTGTGCTTAGTGCTTATCATCGTGGCAGTCACATCTGCACGGAGAGAGGCCAGCCTGGCACCATTCTTCCCCAGACTGCCGCCTTTTATTTGTCACGGCGACTTTGTTACCCTCTGGGCAGCTCAAAATTTCTCATGAAAACAGCTCTGTTTTCCACAGAAGTTAGCCTTTTAATGCTTTCTCTTGCCCTTATCCATTCTGAGAGAATGTGGTGTTCTCTCAAAATTGACCAAGCACTGTATATCACACTTTAAAACAACTGCCTCCAAGAGGCCTTTTGTACTCATGACTGTTGGGACAACTGTAAAATAATCCTGCAAGGTGTAGGACAGCATTACTGTCATCCCCTTTTATATAAAAAATGAATAATAAAAAAAGGCCAAGACACGAGAGACCCCAACCTACATTCCCAAGGTCCCTGTTAAGCAGCCGTGCCCCTGAAGCAGCTTTCATCTTTACCAGGACACTCATGCTCCATGAAGATGTTCCAACAGTTCCCCACCCCCGCCAAAAAAAAAAAAAAAGCCTATGGACTTGGATGATCTTCAAGGTCATTCAGCAGGAGTGCATGCTATCAGACCCTTCCTGTATAAGGAAGGACACAAAAAAACACTCCAAACTGCCACTATATTATAGAGGGGGAGGAATGGCCTTTAAGAAAAACAAAAATTTTTTTGAGAGAGAGAGATCAAAGCAGCCCAAAGATGTGAAAAGCATGCCACCAAGCTGAGTGGTGTGGTTGATACTCTAGAGGGAAGGGATGCCGTCCAGAGGGACCTTGACAAGCTAGAGAGGTGGGCCCATGCAAACCTCATGAAGTTCAACATGGCCAAGTGTAAGGTCCTGCACCTAGAAGGGGGAAATCCCAAATATGGATGCAGGCTGGGCGATGAGTGGATTGAGAGCAGCCCTGCGGTGAAGGACTTGGGGGTACGGGTGGATGAAAAACCGAATATGAGCTGGCAGTGTACGCTCAGAGTCCAGAAAGCCAGCCATATCCTGGGCTGCATCAAAAGAAGTGTGGCCAGAAGGTCGAGGGAGGTGATTCTTCCCCTCCACTCCACTCTGGTGAGGCCCCACCTGGAGTACTGCGTCCAGCTCTGGGGGCCCCAGCATAAGAAAGACATGGACCTGCTCGAGCGGGTCCAGAGGAGGGCCACGAAGATGATCAGCGGGCTGGAGCACCCCTCCTTTGAAGACAAGCTGAGAGAGTTGGGGTGGTTTGGCCTGGAGAAGGCTCCAGGGAGACCTTATAGTGGCCTTCCAGTACTTAAAGGGGGCCTACAGGAAAGATGGGGAGGGACTCTTTATCAGGGAGTGTAATGATAGGACAAAGGGTAATGGTTTTAAACTGAAAGAGGGTAGATAGAGATTAAATATTAGGAAGAAATTCTTTATTGTGAACATGGTGAGACACTGGAAGAGGTTGCCCAGAGAAGCTGTGGAAGCCCCATCCCTGGAAATGTTCAAGGCCAGGTTGGATGGGGCTTTGAGCAGCCTGGTCTAGTGGAAGGTATCCCTGCCCATGGCAGGGGGGGTTGGAACGAGTTGATCTTTAAGGTCCCTTCCAACCCAAACCATTCTATGATTCTAGCTGAAAACTGAAGTTGAGAAATTGACTTCAAAGCTTGTCCATGCTGCAGATGCAGTCACCCCTGTACTGGAGCTAGCTCCAAAAATCAGAGCCTTGCTTCAGCAGCCAACTCAGAAAACAGAAGAGCATTTGTGTGGTAGAAAGAGAAGTCTCCACCTTGGGAGGCAAGCAATATACCTTTGTGGTTTTGCAATCTGTTGTGCAGACCTCATACTAGTTCAGATGGGCTCTTCACCTCACACATGGTACATGATGTAGCTATGGCTTCCAACCTTTGTTAGTTCAGGCCAGTAAGTTAGGCATTAGTTCTTCCTTAGGAAATGCATGTTTGCACCCATGTTCCAGCCAACAATAAAAGCTGGGTAGCTGTAGGCTCAAGACTCAGCTGGAGCAGTTAGATTTGCTGAGCAAGTTCTCAGCCTGGTGAGCACCAGTGCTCATCAGGAATTGCAATGCCTATTCATCTGGATTGGTGAAAACACCTACAGAGCAAACTGACAGCTTTTGCATAAGGTCAAATTTCCTATCCACCTCTGACGCTCCTCCTCTGTTTCAGAATGATGAAGATCATCAATCGACTGCACAAGTCTATGATGCTCCTGCAGTACTTCTCCACCCAGTCCTGGGACTGGTCTTCAGATAATATGAATATGTTAATGAGTCACCTTAACACAGAGGACAAAAAGGTAAGTATGTCCTGAATATGGGTGGCTAAACTCCAGTTCTGTTCATCTGCGGCAATTGGTTTTGGTGTACTGTTGAACTTATGAATGATATCTGCCTAGATGACTGGAATTAACTTTAACTTAAATAATTTGTTTCCTCTTTGTTTTATTAAATAACTTATCAGGAACCTTTCATTTATTATAGGAGAATGTTTTCTCCTGAGGTGTATTGCTCTTTCTTCTGAGACAGGTCAACCACTGCAGTCTTTCCCGTTAACATGGCACCTCTCTACCTTTTGCTCTCAGGTTTCTATTTGGCCTGTAAACAATCTAGATTTGTTTCCACAGACAAAATGGACTGTACAAAGGGAACATAACTTTATATCCTCAGTGATCCAGCTGTACTCAGCCCTTTGAGCTGGGGAAGTTAAAAGCATCATATGTAACAGTGGCCACTTTACTACCTCCCATGTGGCTGGCTACATAGACTGCAATACCCAGTGGATAGGAAAGCTAACAACATTCCTTTTTTGATGGACACATGGTATTTCTCTTTCTCAGAAGGAAAGGTCAGTTCTGGTTTTCACATTACAGCTCTGGGCCCTGAGAATTTCAGGCATCCCCTTTCATGGGGTGATATGACCGTGTTAACTAATGTGCTGTACAGGGGCCCCAGAAAGACAGTAACAATGGTAATGCAAAGATATGTGCTACGGGGAGTTTCTTTGTAATTAATTAATCACGGAAAGGCTATGTAGCATTCCTAATATCTTGTCATCCTAATTTTCTAAGTGTCTCGCTCTTGGAAAACTAGGAAGCTCCTTTACAACATCACTTTCTCCCTCATCTCTTCTGGCAGTCTGTAGCTTTTGCTGGGTGATCTAGATGGGAATTACTTGAAAGATTTTGACCCTTTCATCCACATTGGTTTTAATGGGCACTGCACAGGGAAACTAACTTAGTTAACACATAGTGTCTACTCTGAACAATATGAAAAAAAAAGTCCTGTTTGACTTAAGCCCCCAGAAAGCAATTACTTTGCAGGATGTCAAGCTTTGCTGTAGTCTTTATAGGCTTGAAATACTACTCCTTAAGAATGGGATTGTAACTGAAAGACTGAAGGAATACAGAGAGTGGATTTGTGATAAGCTTGAATGCACCTTTGGTCAGTATCTCCTTGCAAAGAGATACTTAGGCATTCGCATCAAACTGGTCTCACATCATGAAATTCTTGCACAGACTCCCAGTAGTAGAATCAAGAGTTTTCTTCCCTAGTCTGCAGAGGGAGTGCATGCAGCAAATTCTAATTTCTAAGGGCAGTGGCACTGCTGTGACTACAGCAGATGTAGAGGGAACCTAAATGGTATGGTAGGAGCTAGTTCTGAGGCAGGTAAACATAAAATTACAGCATCAAGGACTTAGTGCAAGCTAGACAGAGTTTCAGGCTTACCAAGCTGCTTATGAGGATTTTGTGAGATGCACCGCATCCAGTGTTGCCCCTGCTGCATTGTGAGCAGTATTCAAGCTAGACAGTTATGGGCAGCACACATCTCTACACATATCTGACAGACACACTGAGATCTGCACAGTAGCTAGCCCCCTGTATTTGACAGAGTTAGCTAACCCCTCTCTGCTCAAGTTATTGCTGGCCTGATACCACAGCAAATGGCCTGGATTGGCATGGGGGTGAAAGGAAGGTATTTTTCTGAGTATCTTCCCTTTTAAGACCCTGTAAATAAGAAATGCCATTCACTTCACTCATTCATTTAAAAAAAAATTCTCTACAACAAAACCTCTTCCTCTTTACAAATCCTTTCTTTGCTGTAATAGACAGACAAGCACCTGAGAGCTTGCTAACATTTTTTCCAGTATAAGCATCTCAAATTAACTGGGGTAGTTAGCTCTGCAATGACATTTTTTGATGCCAAACACCAGAGTAATCCATTTCTTGGACTTCTGTCAATCTAGCTGCTGAGAGAGAATGCAGCACAGCAGAGAGGAATACTGATGCAGAGGCACCTGTTGACTCAATGTCCACTTCATTTATTTACACATAATTGTAGTGACACATTAAAAATTGCGTGGAGGTTTTCATAAGAACCCATTTACCTAAGTGGAATGGCATTTTTCTTCCACGATTTTGTATGTGTGTATACAAATACATGTATTTATGCAAAAATTGCCACCTGAAAGACAAACTTATCTTTGTTTTCTGCCAGCTAGCACTAAATTTCTGCTTGCTTTGCCCAAATTCCCAGCTGGGTAGGACATTAATCAACAGCTGCGAAATATAGTGCATTAGTGCCCATGTCTTCTTGGAAACTTGGTGGCTTTAAGAACTTCAGAGAGAGGGCCTTGTGAGGAATGAAGATGAAGAATTGATGCTTAAAGTGAACTTGTTTTGAACTCTGGAATTTAACTTCTGCTCTTTGTCTTTAAATCCCAGTTATACAACTTCGATGTTCGTCAGCTGCACTGGTCAGAATACATTGAAAGCTACTGCCTAGGTGCTAAGAAGTACTTGCTAAATGAGGACATGGCTGGCATTCCAGCAGCAAAGCAGCATTTACGAAAGTAAGTCATACCCAGTGACAAGGACAAGAGCTCCTGGCTACCTTGAATGGCTTTTGAGGAAAATTATTCTAGTTACGTTGCAGTAATTATTGTTGAATAATATGGAGATAAACATAGCATAGCTTATTTCCTACAGCAGAGGGTTGTCAGTATTTCATTTTTCCATCCTGTAAGAAAAAGAGGTCTTTTGATGACACTAACGATCAGGGGCTAGATATTATGCCTTCCCAGCAGATGACCAAGTAATGAAGTTACAATGCATAAGAGGAATACATGAATGCAGAAGATCTTCATCATTCAGAATTACAATAGAAAAATAAGGGTCAGATTGAGATTTTTGTGAAGCTCCTAGAAGTTTTTAGCAATTCAAAGACATTGCATAAAAAACTGAAGCGTTTGTATGATTTTAAATTTCATTTCAAAGTTGAAGTTTCTAATTCCTTGGGGGAAATGGGCAAAAATTCTCCAAATCAGTGGAGAGCTTATACATTCATCCCTGGTGACAGTTTGAGAGTCTGAATGAGCAATTTGAGATTGTCCTTCTATTCAGTTAAAGATTGTGCTCTTCCTGTCTTCTCCAGCCCTTTTACTGAGAAATGCAGGCAAAAGGAGAAGGAGCAGCTCTTGGAGTAAGAGCCTGGTTGTTTCCTTTAAGAAAACCATTCTTGTGCACTGTAAATGCTAGAAGCATAGAACAGTCTGTTGCCATAGCAAGGAATTCTAAACAAGTTCTTCGTTCATGGGTCATTTTTAAAGGATTTGTAAGAACCTCTGTAACAGGCCAGTAACTGCCTCATAGTCCAAATTGGCAGTGTGGTATAGTACAGTGATAAAGTTTACCAAAAAAAAAGGACTCTTACAAAAATTAAACCAGTCTTGGGGACATTAGGTACAAAGCTTTCTTCCCTTGGTCAGACACTGGGAAAGTGAGAATTGAGAACTGCAGAAACTTCTGCTTGACAGAAAGAGGACAAGATGATTAGCATCTTAAAGACCCAATAATACCATTTAAATATATGGTGTAAACTGCCCCCCCCCAAACCCCAGTGCTGCAGTACTGCAAAAGTGAAGACCATTTATGATTATTGAGTAATTTCCCAACATTAAAGGCAAGGTTTCACCCAAATAGGAGATTCATCGTATTCATTCAATTCATCAGCTCCTGTAAAGGTCCTCTTGCCTGCTACCAATCCTGTAAAGTAAAAAATAGCCAATATACCAAATCAAAGCATAAAGTATTGGACCTAGACTATCATAAAGAAAAAACTCTCCGTATGACTTCTGTTCTGCTTTGAAATGAGAGTACACAGAACAAGAGAGACTTGCAATAGAGGTATTACCCCATTCCATTAACTATTCACAATACCCTAACTTCAACACAGTCCTTGGCAAGATGGTAGGGACATCTTAGGCACACTGTCTCCACTATATTAGGAATGGCAAAAAGCCCAAGGGCCACCTGGAAACAGGATTTCTTACAAAATTACCTGTAGCAAATGAAGCAAGCTGGTAAGTTTTTTGTTGGTTTTGTCTTCCTCCATAAGATGCCTCTTTCTCTTTCTCAGGCTGAGGAACATCCGATATGCATTCAACACCACCCTCCTTGTGATCATCTGGCGCATTTTCATTGCAAGGTCACAGATGGCTCGAAACATCTGGTACTTTGTGGTGAGCCTCTGCTACAAGTTCCTTTCCTACTTCAGGGCATCCAGCACCCTCAGGCACTGAAGCCGTCCATCAGCAACCAGCCTCTTCCAGAAGGACCTCCATCTCCTCTAATCAGCAACTATGGGCATCGGGGTCTGAAAGTAGCAGAAAAATCCACTCCCTCCAACAGCAGCCTGCATTTATTGTGCACTGTTATATGTTCACCTTTTTAATTTTAACTAATGCTTTAATACATGGTGGTCTTTCTTCTGTAGGACCAGGCCAATTTTTAAAGCCATAACTGAAGCTTTAGGAACAGGTCAAGCGGGAATCATTCATCTAGAGTCTAATGTGCAAGAGTAAGGATTAACCAAAGTCATTGTCTTCCCATGTACTACCTAGGCTATCTTAATCCTATCTTCTTCCTCAAAAGAGGCAAATTTAAAGCATACAAGCTTGGAAGAAAAGGATGCCATCAGAGAAGACCCAGCCAAGGAAATTGACCCTTAAGAGGTCTTCCTAAAGAGGCTATTCCTTCATTCTCATTCAGTGAAATGGTACCTTATTGAAAAACATGATTTCACATTTTCAGTTTTTCAAAACTTACAGGGGAAAAAAGATCACTTACACTAGGCCAGTGAACACACTGAACAGTTTTCAGATCTTGTCTTATCTTGCTACTGAGGACTGATACTTTCAAGCCATAAATGAAGACACACATAGAATTCATGCATCTGTGTTAACTCTATTCACTCACAATCTGCTTTCTTATGGAGAGGTATTTTTTTCTGTGTCGTTAAGGTTGCAGTCTATTAAAAAGGCCTGTTCTTGCATTTATCACATTTGCTTGGAACATTTTTTGGGCTTGAAAAATGCTGTATTTCCTCTGAGAATGAAGAGAAGACTTGTTAAAAGATTGAAGGAGAGTTCAGAAACTCTTCATGATTTTTGAGGAATAGGTCTTTTTCCCCCTTGGATTTGTCTGCAGAAAACCTCTCTCCCTGTAGCTCAAAAACAGCCTGATACTGTCCTTCATGCTTTCATTACAGCTAAATCACTTTGCAGTTGATCACTTCCACTGGCAAAGAAAGTGTAAAGACATGTATGGAGGAAATCCCATCAGGCCAGTTCTGCTGCCACTCCTGTCAGTAGGAACTAAAAAGTCTGAAATTTGTTTTTGTTGAGAATAGGAAATGTTTCATTGACAGTCACGCACTGTGAAGGTAATGCATTTTGTCCTACATTGCAGTTTAGAAAGTAACCCAAGGATCTTCCTAATGCTCATGATTATTGGAGATACTTGTTTCACCTAGTGAAATATGAATTCCTGTGGGGGGAGAGAGAAAGAGAGAGCCTTCTTTAAAGTAGCTGGTGCAACAACGGCCTTAGTGCAAAAGCAACAAACTTATCATGCTATCAGATTTTCAAAGTCAAATCTAATACTGGAATATTTTTTTATTCAGTTAACACTGAATAAGCACTTCAAGATTATCAGACTTTAAAGCAGCTAGTTTTTGAAACAATGCGGCATCCAATTTCTCTAGTCTTGTGTCATGCTAGCTGTCTGAAAAAGTAATGCTACATCACAAGAAACTGACACAGTTGCTCTTTTGAGAGCTGAGAATAGAAGAGTATTTACAAAGCTGGCATTCTTCAAAAATTATACTTGTTTTTGGCAGTCAAGGCAAGAGCAAGTTATGATGACAGTATATTTATATCTTTGGCCTCCAAACTATTTCAAAAGTCTTCTAGAGGTGCAAGGAATTCATCTTCCCCCGTATGCCCCAGAGGTCTAGTTCCAAGCAATTGCCAAAGGATGCCTGCAACAGAACCTGACCAGAAACATGGTGTCCAGAATGGCAGGGCTCTGGCCTTCCCTAGCAAAGGCCCCTGTATTTGTCACACATTACTTCTGATCTAATTAGGTCAAGCACCCAGTTTACAAAGATGCAAATTTTGTAAGCTCTTGCCTTGAAAACATACTTTCAAAATGAAACCATGCTGGTCGTTAGCTATGTGTTTTCCAACTTCAGAAAGCTGGCAGTGCATGCTGTGCATTGCACATTAGCAAGGTGTCACTGCCTGGGAAACTAGGAGCTATGGGTTCGGGTGCTGGGGACCAGACATTTCACATACAGTGCTTCTGTAGCAGTGTATATGGTGAAGGTTAGCTGCATTATACTTTGCTAACTTGGCTATGCAGAGACTGTGGCTACCTTGGCAGGGTGAGGCAGGTTGCTGTAGGGATTCCTCTGGAAAGACTGCATTCCCTCAAGTACATGATCAGGCCATCAGCCAGCTTCCAGTCTTCTCCTGTGAAAGGCTAAAAAACAAAACAAAACTGCAGATTATTTTGAAACAAACTTCCATTAAAAAAGTAGGAAAGAATTTTAACTCATCTCCTAAAAGTCTTTTCAAGTGCCTGCCTTATGTACAACGAGAAGCAACAGCTAAGGGGATCATAGGTCTTATGCTGTGCACGTGACAGACAAAAACTTGAGTCTTACAGAAAAGTCAAATACTACAGACCTGCTACACCTACAATGTCTGGTCTACATCAGTCAGCCCTACTATAAGTAAAGTGTCCTACCTGCCCTTCCCCAATGCTAGTCATGCCATGCATTCCTCACATATGCCTGTAGGCATTCACAGTTACTTGCACAGGCTGTATTGTCCCAAGTCTAAGATGTATCTTTGCTCACCTGAGCATATCTGGACCTGTTTTCTGCACATGCAAAAAGATGCTTCAGGTTTCACTCAGAACAATGGTGGTATCACGTTTTAAAGCTCTTCAGCAATTTGCTGAAGGTAACAGCCACAGCAAAGCTACTACTCAGCCCTGAAAAAACAGCAGGAGCTGCTTGGGATGTTGCAGAAACATACCTGTTGCAGATGGTGTATGCTCTTCTGGAGACCTTTCATAGCCCACGCAGCATTGCCAGAAGCTGCCTCCAGAGCTCTGGCCTTGCCGGGGGGGTGATCGAGCTGTTAGCTTGTCTTAACACAGACATAACATGCAGTGAAACTTGAATCTTTAATCTATTTTCTTGTGGCTTGAGATGTTTTCAGGTGATTGTCTGAACCACAGAAATATTTCAGAAAAAACTCAATGCAGAGACTGATGCGTGGCAATGGCCTTTGGGTGCCAGTCGTGACTGTCATCATGGAGAGCTGGACCTGGCATAAGAACTTGTTCTCACTTCAAGCAGTGACTTATCTTTGATGTTTTACTGTGTGCTCCTCAGTGTATTTGTATGTGCGCTGAAGAAACCTAAGCCTTGGGGTAAATATCTAAAAGAAAACACCGAGTGACAGCCACTTCTTTTCTTCACTGTTCTCTCTCTTGCTCTTTCATGTATACTCACAAGCTTTTGACAAAAGAAAAGCCAAATACAATTGTTATTACGTTAAATCAGAGGTCCTGTTGGTGACCATGCACAAACGCACATGAACAGCTCGGAAGTGGATATTACTCATGGCTGAAGGCTAGAGCTTTTAATACCTGTAAGGTTGAAGCAGGGCTCAGGGCTTTTTTTGTGTGTGTCCTATAGAGGTAGCATAGTCAGCGCTACGGAGAGGAGAGAGGAGTAGGAGGAGCATTCCTGCAGCCTCTGCTCAGAGACAGCAGAAGCATTGCTAGGCGCAGAGCATCCAACTCAACGAGGAAAGGGAGACTCAAGGGATCAGAGAAGTATGAGCTGCCAAACTCGGAGGACTCTGCCTCCCAAGGAGTGAGGGAAGAACTCCATCACCATTTTGTTATCAGTTTGGGTTCCTGTCATAAAATGTATGAACTAAAAGGCTCCTCTGTCCTTCCTCCAGCTACCAACAGGCAGCATAGAGAACAATATTGGCAGTCATTCTGCACAGAAATCTCCACAAAAGAAAATATCTGCCACAAGACAGTATAATGGGATTATCCTCTGTAATTGTTTGTACCCTGTGAACTTGCAGCATATCTACCCCCTCACGGTGTCAGAAGCCTGCAGTGCTGCTACAGAAATAACGTGGACCACTGGTGAACCCGATGTACTGTTTTGTTAATACTATGCATATACACTAGTCTGTAGGCTATAGCTATGAACTGCTGTGCAAAAGCAATGAAACACTGAATATCATTTCACTGTCAAAGAGTAATGGACATAAGCTTGCAATTAAGAACTGTCTCTTTTTTTTATTAAATTGCGATAACAAAACCAACTCAAATCCCTAAAATTAATCTGAGTTTAAACTGCCTTTTGACTGACAACCAAAGCTGTTTATCTCCAGCATGTCTGTTACAAAAAAAAAAAAATTTTCTCACCCCTCCACTCTCTATCCCAATAATTTTGTTAAGAAAATACAATTCTTTCTTGGCAGGGGGCGGGTAACAGACATAGTGGTATATTACAGGTTGTCAGCACATTACCCACCTCCTCAAGAAATTTGTTATTTTACATTTTCTAAGAAAACATGATTATATATGCCTGTGTGTATAGTTGCATCTTTCACCACCAGTCTTCTCATACAACATACAGAGATGGTAAAAATAGTGGAGCTCATATTGAAATGCCAGGCTGTGCTTGTTTGGTATGCACTGTTCCAATTCAGTTTAAGATGAAGTGATTAGAACATACCCCAGTTTCCAGTGTAAAGGAAACCTAACCTGTAGTACTATTAATCAAATCATTATCATGAATAAGCAACTGGGAAAAGAGGGAGGGGGGCATTCTTTTGTTTGTAAATAAGCTACAGCTTCATGGTTGAAAGCATGCTGTTGCTCTTCCAGCGTTGACGTTCTACCGCAGAAAGCAAGGATGAACTTTTATTACAATTGGACCCTTTATTCTAGCGCAGAGTAAATAACATACTGCACATTCCCCAGAAGCTAAATGGTGAATATCCCATTACATGGTGCTAAATATCAGTATGAAGGTGGTACAGACTTACTTAAGAGAATTTAAAAAAAAAATGGTTATTTGGGGAATAACTAAAGATGTACTATCCCACTTTTCTCTATTGCTTAAAAGTCAACTATGAATTGAGTTGGTTTGTTCAGATTGACATGAAACTGCTTATAAAAGGTTTCTTGTCCTCACATAATCTTGGCAGACCCCAGTTTATAGTAAAATGTGTACTCTCCCACAGTCCAAAGTTTCTACAGTTCTATCTGCTATTTCTATTCTCGTTAGCTATGAGACAACTTACTGTTATAAATCTTGATTACAAAGTTTCTAATGTTAAGGTGTAATCTTTTGAGCTCTCAAATCAGATAAAATGGTAAAGTCATAAATTATGAGAACCTCAGCCATAAAATTGTTAATATGATGTTTATGTTATTTTAAACATTTAATAAAATATTTTAAAACTATGGTCACTTTGCATCACTTAAGTTCCTAAAGGAACTTGCTGGCCATTGCAGTTCAGCACAGGCTGCATCTGCACCACATCTGTACCACATCTGTACACATCTGTACCACAGCTGCGGGTGTCCCAGCCTGCGTGGAACGGCAGCCCCACCTACAGGCAGCTGCCAGCACAAGGACCTGCTGCACAGGCAAAGAGAGGGTAAACGGGGACAGGGAAATCCCAAATTTTAGGAGTAATGACTGTGAGACTAACCCAGATACATACAACCTGGAAGGGTCCATCTCTGATGACTCTCTTCCAGAAAGTGACAGAGACAGGTCTTCAGCAAGGACGAGTTGGTAATAACCCAACAAACTTCCTGAACAACGCTTTTGTTTTCTTACAAAAAGGGCATGAAGTTTGAGGTGGTATTTAGCATGTATGACTAATTCTGGACGAGAAGTCTTTCTTCCTGCCATGTAAACAATCATGCAGGCAGCCTGTTACTCATCATCAGTTGGCCGATTTCTCCTAAACACTCTGCTAGAAGTGGTCTCGTGGAACGTACAGCATGTAGAGTGCTGGCAGATACAGATAGCAACCTCTTTTCAACGACAGGCTAAATAGACATAAAAACACTTGTGTCTGTGTGTGTATGTGCATGTGTGTGTGGGGGGGTGTATATATATATACCCACCCACACATATGTGTGTATATAGATATGTATAAAGTGTGGGTGCCACAAATTCTGCAGGTCTAATCCACTGCTGCAGGCAAGGGAACTTGACTCACACCACCACTAGGGCCAAATCCACATCGTTACATTTCTCAAAGGCACCTCTTTGCCAGGACAGCCCGTTTGTCTCTTGTTCTGTTGTCCCGAACCCCAACAATGCTTCTGCTACCCCAACTTCACATTTTTCGCATTCTTCTAGAAGTCATGCAGCTCCCAAATTTCCCCTCTCCTCACCATCTGTTCTCTTTCCCCACCCTACACACACGTCTCAAAATGTTTTGGTTACAATTTCTTTATGACAAGAGTGTCTTCTGTATCAGAGAAGAGGAAGAAAGAGAGGAGGGTCCAGAGAGGCCCTGGGGTGTCTGTGGGCCAAGATTAGAAGGAAACTGGCTCAACACAGCTTCACTGTGAGAGGAGAAGAAAGAGGGCTGAGCTTGACGTTTCTCAGTCCCCAGAATATCCACTTGATGGTCCATAGCTGAGGTAGGCTAAAGCAAAAGTAGAGGTATGGAGAGAAAGAAGAGGGGAGCTGCCCCAGTTTGCACTGAAGGACTCCAGATAAAAGGCACGGGTTTGTCTCAGCCTTTGCATCAGCTTCCTGCTACTGCTATGGCCACCACCACCTTATTCCGGTCTTGCCTAACAGAATTTAGCATGAAAAACAAAATCTGACCCATGCTATTCAGATTAGAAAGAAATAATTTTTCATTCTTCTTTTCAAGTTAATGGCAGTCTTAGTGGCATTTGGTATTGACTTTATAATGATGCTCTTTCATCAGAACAGCATTTTGCCAGTCTTGCTCTAGGCTTTGTAAGATTTATACTATGTGTCCTAGTCCAATAAGAAAAGAGAAGGATGTTGAGGGGTTTTTGTTTTTTGGTTTCTGGGGTTGGTTTGTTTTTAAAGAACAAAGAGAGGATAAGCCTTTCAGCCATACTAGTTTTGAAAATAAAGGACAGAGAATGCACCTCATGATGTTGGTCTTCTGTAAAGCAAGAATAGATGATGTCTAGTAATAATCTCTCACTTCTTGCAATATAGCAAAGAGTTCAAGGAGAGAAAAAGTCACAGCATTATCATGAGCCTTTCCTTCATGAAAATTATTTCACATCCTGAAACCCAGGGCATACATCAAATACATTGTTTTCATTTTGTTAGCAAATCTTTTCTTAAAATATCATTTTCCTTTTTTTTATGTAAATGTGATCTTTAGGGAGAAAAAAAAAAATCCATTTTCCATTAAGGTGCATCAATGAATTAAAGCTATCAGCAAGAAAGTTCAAATTCATTCTAAAGAACGAAGACTTAAAGGTCAACCTGCAGACTTCAATATTTAAAGCTTTTCTTCAAACATTCTGATCACATAGTATTATCAAGTGAAATAATCAATTAAACCAGGGAAATTGTATTACTATTCACTTTCCAAGACAAGCAAATCAGGGAGGAGGAAAATGATGTAACGTAGGACAAACAATCCTTAGCTGATACACCATAGCTTAGTTGACAGAATAAGCACCAGGTCTCAAGGGAAGGGATCCCAGCCAATTGTCCCCATCTCCCTCAACTAAGGACAACCAGAAGCTACTGTTGTTCATTAAGAATAGACCCTGCAGGTCCCACTTCACAACTGCCTGAATCAGGATTACTTGATTCTGAAAAGTGCTATGGCTCAGTGATAAAGTGGATTTCTGGACTCTGGCATTCACGCCCTACCTACTGAATGGGATACCAAAGCAAAGGAAGCAATGGCTGCCTACAGGTCAGTTGAATGTCCCGTTCAGAGCTGTGAGAGGGACACACGCTCATCTACTGCTCTTGCCAGAACTGACCCGATGATACAAATTCCCGTTAACTCCCTGCACTGCAATCTCAGAGGTGACTTGCTCCTTCCAGGGAAATGGCACACACTACGCTGCTAATCACGTGAGATTCACCCAGACCCACGTGTAAAAGCCACACCAAAAGTACACATCAAAGAAATGCATCTTCCGTAAAAATGTCCCAGAATGAAGATTAGGCAAGACAGCATTGAGGCAATAACTCTGAAGCTGCCTTTGAAAAGCCACCTAGTAGTGATTTCTGTAGGTTGCCAAAACAAAACGCAACAGGGGAAAACACCAAATCACCTTAACACCATTATTCTGCATCCCCACACACTGGCCTTGTCCATGTCCCGATACATGTTCAGGTACCATTGAGGAAGAGGAGGGAGTGAAAAAAGAACATCATAGATGAAGATCTGCTGACAGTGATTGCAGGCACATGGATACAAGTGACAGTCTACCTGCACAGAGATTGGTCTGCACATAAATCAATTCAGGGCCACGGAAGAAAGTGACTTTTAAAACCACTGCTCAGCAAAATCTACCCTTCCCCAATTTTCCCTGAACAGGGTATGCAGAGAGCTTTGCAGAGGGCTTTCAACAGAAATCCCCACCTCAGCTGGTGACCCAACTTCTGTATTTCTGATTTATTTCCCGCTGCAAGCTCCTCCTCTCCAAAAATGAGCTGCTGGGCTCATAACCACTCCTGAGAGAGCAACCCCTTGGGAACCACTGGCTTAGGAAGGTACTTGGGGAAAGCTGCTGACAAAGCGCAACATAATTAATTGGACTAAATGTCCAAACTGGTTAGAGAAAGCAGGGCAGGTGAAAATGCCAGCAAAAATAGCAAAAAGTTTTGTAGGAAGAGGTTGTGCCTGTATTTAGATCAGTAAATGTAATCAGAGAACAGGCCAGATTTGAGGTACGCAAGGCAAATGTTTTGCTAGTTATAATGCTGCTCCTTTGCCATTGTCATTTGTCACTGTTTCTGACAGTATTTGCTGTACAAGACACTGAAAAGCCCCCAAAAGAAGGGGTGAGTACCCCAGTGCCTCTGCTAGTTAAATCTTGACAAGAAAGTAATAGAAAGCTATAGTATGGCACAATCTTGCAGAGAAAGGAAGGTGGATTTAAATGTCTCTATCTTATTCATTCTCGTTTCTCAAGCCTTCAAAAAGGAAGACATTTTGGAATTTGAGGACCTAAAGAAAAATTTACAACTATAGATAGTAAAAGCTAGAGTTTGCAATTGTAGAGTAATAAATAAAAGTTTGGCTACTTGGAAGTGTGAGTGGCAGTAACTTTTTCAACAATTACGATGTTTATGCAACACTGAGTTTAAGGGGAAATTTTTCCTTCAGTTAGTCCTGTCTTCACTATCCATGATTATCGATCATTTTAGCACATTTTGTTGCTCCCCTCCCAGCAGAGGTTGATGTGACAATTGGTCCCGGAAAAGAGCAATGTCAGTTGCCTAAGGAGGTCTCTGGAAAGTCTGCTAGCACTTAACACCTCTGGGGAAACTTTGTTGACAAATAAAGGGCTGCCAGATAAGAGACGCCAAGAAAAGTACTAAGAAGGATTAAGACAACAAGAGCAAGTTCAGCGGCGATCAGACTAATAAGGTAAACTAGCTTGAAAAGGCAAGTGAGGCTGAAGTCAGGGATCTGATACTCTCAAGTCAGGAGAACAATTACACAAAAGCAGGGCCAGGCAAGGTAAGTAAGAAAGTAAAAGAGAAAAATAAAGAAATTTTTCATCTTGCTCTAGTGAAAGAAAGCAGGTATACACAACCATATTACTTATGACTTACAGTTCCATTTATCATTAAACTCAAGTAACAGATTGACTTCACGTGCCAGTTTATAACCCCAGCCGGACAACAGACCTTTTATTAGCTGTGACACTTGTGAGCAAGGTGTCATAAACAAAACCTTTAAAGTTCTGGGTTTTGTAATGATAAGTAATGATTAATTTGGGAAGCCACCCATAGAGCACTTCCATACACACAGTTTATCCGCCCCATGGTCGCACTGCCAACGCTTCACACGAGCCACCCTGAGTCTGGCAGCCGGGTAAGCACAGCTCTGCTCCCGCACAGCTTAATTAAGGAAGCACAGTCCCCATGGGAGACAGGGCCACCCCGCTGTGTGATTCTGGCTATACCACCTCGAGCTAAAAGAGCCCTCAGCCCCTTTGGCAGTAAATCCTAGCCGTGGCTTGGCAGAGTACTAACACAAGTATAATGCTTTCAAATGAAAGCCAACTCATTTATAAGCAAGTCAGAGCGCAGGACAATTTGTAATTTTGTGCATCGTCATGTCCCAAACACATCTGAACAACTCTTCCCAGAACTACTGGGAACTTGGACGTGTTCCTCCATCCAAGCTGACCAAGTGAAGGAAGAGGAGCTAGAAAACACGTGTTTCTCCTTTGGGCCCAGATGCCTTTATATCCTGCAGTGCCACAGAGAGAGACAAGATGAAGAGACACCCTCCAAACCCCTTGCTCTGCTCCTAGAGCCTATCCCTCCAGCCCTTACCTTCTTTGATTGCTTAGGGTCTTAGAAAGCCAGCTGCCTGCCTCAGCAGCCAAAGTGAGGAACCTCCAGGGAGCTGTGCAGGACATGCAACCCTTTTTATTCGTGACCCTGCTCCACATCACCTAACTGTAGTCTGGGAAGTAGCCAGGGTTGCATTTCCCAAATACCACAGTCCCCCCGGTACAAAAGCACTCAAAGTTACTCGTCGTACTGCAAGAATAGATCCTCTGATGGGGAGTTCCTTAGACAAACCTCAAAAGCCAATTTTGGGACCTAGCAGACATTCACATGCATAAGTAAATAGCTAGGCAGCAGCTCTAAAGAAAATTACATCTATTTGTATCTAGTCCAACAAGTCAGTCAAATGGCTGCTTCTGGGCAGTCTGAGCCACACATTCCCAGTATGGTGTCTTAAAAAATATGTTGTAATTTTGCATTGGTTTTGTATCTGTTGAGTTTTTGATTCATATTTTTAATTACATTACCATGGAAAAAGACATCAGAGACTTAAAGTTTCTCCTTTGCTGTGCGGGAAAAAATTGTTTGTGTTTTGTAAATCCAGTCAGATTTTTATATGGTGAGAATTAACAAACCGTAATGAAACCAAGTTCTGTGATTCAACCTGATCCATGGTGCAACAACTCCTGCAAAAGGATTTAGTTTATGTCCAGTTTATCTACCACCCCGCTTATCTTCATAATGAAGCTCGTGGGGTGACAATATGTTGAAAATAAGATGAAAGCTAAGCACAGCAGTCAGCTTCAGTTCAGTTCAGGTTACCCTGAGTCACCAAACACAGGAATCACCTTTCCAGGGTTTTTTTCTCTCCTTCCACCACACTCACTTTCCATCTTGGTCACATACTCTCTCTCCCCTGTGAGCCACTGCAAGGCCTCCTTACCTCTGCTCCCGCCCTGGAGCTGTGCAGCTCATTATTTCCACCTCAGCACCGAGCCTGAGCATCTCTATATTGAATTATCTCCGAGGTCTTCAAGGCATTCTTCCCAATTCATCGAGGTCATTTCAAATTCTAATCATATCCTCTGACATTTCTGCTCTCACTGCCAGCCCCATGTCATCTACAAAGTTGAAAAGCACACACTGTACTCCAACGTTTAGATCATAAATTAAACTCCTAGGCAGCGCCAAACCCTCTCATTTCCCTACACCACTCCTTTCCCCCCTTATCCTCCCCCTTTTGCCCTCATGTCCTTCATGGGGAAGCTTGTGTTCAGCTGCTACTGCTAGCTAACGCTATGGGTCAAGCGCAAGCCCTTGCCCTCTTCCATGGGAGAAGACAGTGCCCTGCAGAGCTGGTCGCGGGTGCAAGCAGCTGCCCCGCCACCACCGCTGCAGATGCATGCCTCCCCAGCCAGCACAGCTACACACGCACCATCCCACCTCGCCTCCCTCCTTGGCCCTGCTGCCACCACTCACCCTACAGGCGTCGAGCCTCTTCCCAAAGTGACACTGCCTGCACTCATCGGCATGGGGCTGTGACCAGCCTCGGGCAGGGTTAGCTTAAAACTCCCCTCGCATGGCTTGATGCTGCTTTGTGAACTTCTAGCGTGCCTCTGAGCAGTTGCCCTTTGCCACTAGACAAGAGTCTCCCAACAGGCAGCCAGACGGGTGGCATTTGCCTATCAAAAACAGGGGAAGCAAAGCAGGGTTAGAATATGGCTACTACTTCAAAAAGAAATAATAAATACAAAAGGCAGGGAAGCCTTCCTAATTTTTAACTAAACAAGGGGAAGGGAGAGAGGGACGAAATATGGGAGCAAAGTAGCAGTAGGGGAAGATAGGTCTCTTTCTGGGGAAATAAAGTTGGATGCAGTGGAGAACTGTGAGAATGGCAAAAGTCACAGCCATGAGGTGGGGACCACACTGAAACCAGGAGATGTAACATTCAGCTTTGGCCCCCCCACCACGGGGCTGTCCAAGACTATGATCCAGCTGCTGGTGGGGATGGAGATGAGAAGCTGCAGCAGTGGTGGTGGACATTGTGGGGAGTAGCTGAGGAGATGGGGGCAACTTTTTTCTCTTGAGGGAAGGGGCAGGTTGAGGAAGCCCTACCAGTCCTATTGCAAAGCATGAAGAGATGTACGTACAGATGGACACACACTGACTGCCCGGTTCAGGTCAATTAAACGTCCTTTGCAACGAGGGAGGATGGTGGCTCAGCCCAAGATGCTGAGCCACCTCACCACATGTGCACACAGCAAAGCCGTGCAAACAGAAAAGTCTCCTTGTAACCAGTTCAACCAGAGAGCAAGGAAATGGTGTGGCAGGCTGGATGAGCCAGGGCACCAGAGGGAGAAGCCAGCAGAGAGGAGAAACAGAAAAGCAGAGAAAATGAAGCTCACTCTGTGCTCCAAAACCAACAACTACACAGACTCTGAGGTTTTCTCCCAACCCGACCCCAAGAACGGTCCCAGAAAACACAAAAGGCTTTTCCCTGGCCAGCCCCCTCCTGCGGCAGGTCAGGTCTGCCCAGCCCTCTGCTCTGCTTGCCCTGCTCCAGCTCCGGACTCAGCTGGTGGCCCCCACTCGACAGATCTACTCAGGAGCCATGTGGCACATCTCCTCCACACACGTCATGGGGAGCTGATCCCGGAGACAGCCTCACAGGGAGTGCCTTTTGTACCCACCACGCACGGGCCCTCCGTTTGTGGAGCTCTACACAGTCACTTAGAGCCATCCCGAGAAAAAGACCCAGGTTGTTCCATGTCAGTGGAAGGTAAGAGTCAAAACATATGCCTAAATGGCATCGGAAATAAGGTTAAAATCTTTCCCAAGCCTGTGTTTTGAATCACTTGTAAAATGCACTCAATTCCTTTTTTCCTTTAGTTTGCTGAAATATGTGAATTTGAGTTAAGGAAATTGTACAAGCCATAGCAGAACAGAAACTGAAACACTAGAGGATTTTTTTTTTTCCAGGAATTGACAAAATTTCTCTTTCAGAAGGTTTTAACTTCAAGTCTTAGCAGGAAAATCCTTTTATCAAAAAAATTTTTCCAACCTTCAGATTTTAACACTAGCTTCCCATTTTCTAAAATATGCTCATAATGCATAACCAGGGGATAACTTACCCTCCCCCTCAAATCAAAATACTGCACTTCCAACCATTTACCTTTATACTGTAATCATTTTGGTCCTGTTCATATTATTTTGGTAAATAAACAAGAGAAAAACATTTTAGACATAGTCCTTTTACTCTATCACCTTATTCTATATTATTACCTATCTTTTTGTGATCCAGCATCTCCCTTACCTGCATAAGTTATTGATATAAAGTAATATGTCATTACAATGTTTGAGGGATCAAAATGCTTTCTCATCGGAGAGCCTGAAAATCAATAGATCACACTGTGCTTAATTCCTGAGTGGATGGGGCCCGCTCATCACAGGTTCTGAGAACTTCTCTGACATTAGACTGGCTGCAGTCTTACCTGCTCTGAAATACTGTTTGCAGAGATGGACAAAGTAAAACTGAACCCCGAACTAGGACTTCTAGCCTATGATCAAAACTATCAAAGTCTAAAGGCTCTGGGAGAATACTTACCAATAAGGCAGTGAATTGCCAGTCTGGATTTTGCTTAAATCTATTTGATCTAAGTCGATTCACGTGGGTTTTGGCTTACCACTGGGGCAAGACAGATACAAACAAATGAACAAAATAAAATAAAATAAACCAAAGTAAAATAAACCAAGTCCAGCCAAACTACAACAAGCTTAGTTCTAGGTTGGTAGCCTAATACTACAATAAATATGAAACAATAAATAGCCATTCTCAAAGCACTAGTGAAAGTTCAGGTCCACCAGGTGAACGAAAAGAACTATGGAATTTATCAGCCAAGCATTTAATAGGTACAATACCATTAGGTAAAGCAAGCCATTTTATCAGAAAGAACTCCAGTTGCTTTGTCCAAACTTAGTACAGCTTAGCATTGTTTTGTTCTAATTTATTCCAGTAAGAACTTCAGCAGAAGCAACATCCTACTTATTTGTTGTTGTTACTACAGTATATTCCATTACTCGGTTTCAGTTATGAATACTACTGCTGAGGTCAGTGGCAAGAGCCTAAAATATACCCTGTTAGGTCTAAAAGCGATCAGTACATCAGTGGGCAAAAGGGGATGGAAAGATGCTGAAGATTAGGATGGAAGCAGCTGATGTTTAAAAATCAAACCATAAGAAAGGGAATTCTTAAAGTTGTATCAGTTAAGATTTATTTAGAAAACAGTGAGAGATAACAAGATGAAACTAAGAAAGTGATGGTATTTTCCTGATTCATGACCAAGCAATCCCTCCATCAGCAAGGTTCTGAAAAGCTTTAATGAGTAATAGCAAAAAGAAGGAGAAAGCTGGGAGAGAGAATGTGAGCTTAGATGTTTGATAAAAGACAATCCCAGTGGTGGGATAATAAAAGCAATAGCTACGTTATTGTTACTTATTTTTTAATCTTTGGCATTAAGGTGAATCTAATATTTCTAGAAAGAATTTTTTAAAAAAATATTTTTCCTAGTCTTCATCTGCATGATTACTGACTCAAAATAAAGAACCTGAAAGAAAGCAAAATAATTAACTAGATCTACTATGCATTAAATTAAAACTAGCTTCTATTAGTAGTTCTTCTAACTAAGATATTCTTTAGCCTTAGAAAGCAGTACAAAATCAGCCAGCAAGCCATACAAAACAGAAAATATATTTTGGTATGTAAAGCAACATTTCTCTGCTGATAAGTTGTTTGTCAGGATTTTTTTTATTACAGCAATGGGCATTTTATTTGGAAGTGCTATGTTCTATGATAAATATGGAACTGAAGCGTTGAAAAGTTTTACTAAACGAGACGCATATATCATTTTTACTTCCTTTTCAGCAACAAAAATGGGCATGAACCCTCTGGCTCTGCGCACACTGGCAGTCTTCCATGATCAAGTAAAGAACCAAGATAGTTACACAAAAAAAAATGCAGGAACATAAGTTAGAGGTTAAGATACTCGCTACCCACACCTTTTTACACCAGTTACACTTAAAATATCAGAGCAAAGTTTCAGACCTTATGGTAAATTCAGAGAAAGACAGAAATAGCATTCTCATGGGAAGATGGATCAGATTTTCCTAACCGGGCTCTGAGACATACAAATATTGCAAGATCCAGTCATCTCTGTCATTAGCAAAAAATGACTGAACAATACTTTTTTCAGCACATTGGCAGTGCATATGTAAGTATCGTTCTTACAAGATGGAATTTGCAAACTAAAATCACGTTACAGGCTGATGTGGCTTGGACAATCCCCAAACCCAAGACAGCGTGGAACCGCACACTCAGTACTGACAGAGGATGCCACAACCAAATGTTTGCTTTCCTGCCAGGCTAGCCCTGACTAGGGGCATGAAACTTGCCCTGGCTGAATGGCACCACTTCGGGGAACCAGGCGTTAAATCTCATGTTGTACAGGCATTTTGTCATTGTCAGAATCGCACCTTTCAGCTATGCGATTAAGTTATATATTTTCATGAATGTCTGCATATGTGTTATTATAAAATGAAACAATTAATTACAAATTTATCCCTAGACAAAAGTGGAATTCACTTCAGCACACTTAGATTTTGGCAACCTAAACCTTTCTAGTTTTTTATGTGGCACAACTGCAAGATCTTTGTATGTTAATTACTTTCTGTAATATCATTTAGCCTGCAGCATTCCAAATAAAAAATCAGTTTTCCCTGGCAGAAATTACCCATTCTAACCCCACATTTCTCTGGTAAAACTTATGGAAACTGTAAGACTACTCTTTGTTCAGTCACCACTATAAAAATATCATCAAAGTCATATGCCTTGGATACTTTTTTTACACACAGAATTTTCTATATAACAGATCCTTACATTCCCCTCTTTTCCTGCCTTAAGTGTCCACATATATATAGTTGCACTATTATTTTTTCATTAATTTAATTAATGTGTCTAGTACTGTAAAAATTACATTTACTCCATCTCATATGTAGAAGAATCATTTCCCTCACAGAGAACAAAAATTCATTTTGTTACATGAAGAATATTTACCTGTTCTTCCTGGCAAACAGAATGGGTTAAATGGTTTATCCATGAAGTCCACAATTTCTCATTCAGCTAAACAAGAGGAAACAATCCTTAAATCCCTGGCCCTAGCAAAGCTGGAAGCAAATGTTCCTTACCTGGGCACTAATTCTACTCATTCACTGACACAAATTCAGAACCATAGATGTTTGAGGAACAAGTTCTAGAAAAAAAAAAAAAAAAAGTATTTCAAAGAACTAAATTTTAAACAATTACCACTTAGAAATATTAATTATTGACTAGAAAAGTAAAAATAATGTAATAAAAATATTGCATGAAAAAATTAGAAATAGTTTAATGTTATAAAGAAACCAGGGGAAAAAAATCAGTCTGAACATAGAAATTCTTTTAAGATGGCAATAAAAAGCAGTAGGTGGCCAGCCAGCTGGGATTAAACCTTGCCCATATATCAGTGAAGTGAAGGCGCAAGGAAAAGAGTCTTTTGTTACCTGCAGGTGCAAACCTCAGTAAGAACAGAGTTCGCTGCCAGAAGAACACTGCTCCAGGACAAAGCCCATCTCTTATTCTCTAATCACTAATAAAAAGCTGAATTATTATGAACTGAATTATGGCAAATATGGTAAGTGGATGTACATAATTTATCACCCTCCCCCTAGGCAGAAAATGTGCAATGTTTTAATTGTTCTTAGAACATGCTGCCATCTCTTGCTCTGCCACTTCTACTCCATGCCTACTGGACTGATAAAGCACATTAGAAGCAACTGAAGGAGTTCAGCAACGCTGCGGACCACCCAATGTCATTATTTATTTTAAAGACTGAATTAATCCCGAAGAAAGACGCTGTAATGACATTTCAAGAATGAACTCACTTTACAGGACCTCCTGTCAACTGATCTCAATGAGGGCTGGGATAGGATTGCACTCCTAAGGACAGGCTGTGTCGTTATGCCACCAGCAGGGATTCACAGGAAAAGCAAGGAAGGGAAGTAGAAAGAATGGAGCTATTGTTCAGAACATGGTGGTTCAGTGCTTCAGATACCTCAGAGTGACGAGACTGTGCTATTACTTATCCATTCTTTTCAATAACTGCTTAATGGGTTTCCTACAGAGTTTAAGCATTTTCCAGATGAGGCATTTGCTGAGCAGGGATGCCAGATGGGCAGTTGCATGTCTAAATTTCAGCATGTCTAAAAATCACCCATTTCGAGCCCTATGGTGACCTGCCAAGACATCGGACTTCAATGGCAGCAGAGGAACTGCAAAATGCATGAATTTCCAGGTCTCCTCTTCAAGCATCTACACCACAGAGCCTACTTAACCCCGATTTATGACCACAGAAACTTGTGTGGAGGGTAAACTCTCCACAACAATCTCTTTTGGCTGTCCTGACGTACATGACAGTTAGGCTACTGCTGTCATTTTCTGCTGGCAGGGGTTCAGCAAAGGGTCTAGGTTTTCTGTGTGGAGTTCTCAGCAGGTTTTGTCTTGAAGATGATCTTGGTAACTGGCTTCCTCCACTGGACAGTAAATGCTGGTCAGCCCAAGTCTCTTAGATAGCTGTCCTGAATAAGCAGCTACTTTCCCCAGCTGGGCCTGTACCGTTGCTGTGTAGCAGAGAAAGGACACCTACATCTTCTTATCCTCCTCCAGAAACGCTTGCCATGATGAACAGAGGTGACGGAAGGGAGTGGGAACACTGCCACACTCTGCTCTGTTCCAGTTATCTGAATGACACCCAACTTGTCCATGGAAGTGGAAAGACATCGGTCTAGTTTATAAATGGCAAACACTTCNACTGTGCTATTACTTATCCATTCTTTTCAATAACTGCTTAATGGGTTTCCTACAGAGTTTAAGCATTTTCCAGATGAGGCATTTGCTGAGCAGGGATGCCAGATGGGCAGTTGCATGTCTAAATTTCAGCATGTCTAAAAATCACCCATTTCGAGCCCTATGGTGACCTGCCAAGACATCGGACTTCAATGGCAGCAGAGGAACTGCAAAATGCATGAATTTCCAGGTCTACTCTTCAAGCATCTACACCACAGAGCCTACTTAACCCCGATTTATGACCACAGAAACTTGTGTGGAGGGTAAACTCTCCACAACAATCTCTTTTGGCTGTCCTGACGTACATGACAGTTAGGCTACTGCTGTCATTTTCTGCTGGCAGGGGTTCAGCAAAGGGTCTAGGTTTTCTGTGTGGAGTTCTCAGCAGGTTTTGTCTTGAAGATGATCTTGGTAACTGGCTTCCTCCACTGGACAGTAAATGCTGGTCAGCCCAAGTCTCTTAGATAGCTGTCCTGAATAAGCAGCTACTTTCCCCAGCTGGGCCTGTACCGTTGCTGTGTAGCAGAGAAAGGACACCTACATCTTCTTATCCTCCTCCAGAAACGCTTGCCATGATGAACAGAGGTGACGGAAGGGAGTGGGAACACTGCCACACTCTGCTCTGTTCCAGTTATCTGAATGACACCCAACTTGTCCATGGAAGTGGAAAGACATCGGTCTAGTTTATAAATGGCAAACACTTCAGGGCAGGAAAAAGCCTTAGAGGAAAAATGGACCAGATTGTGAACATGGCCCTGCATTGAGGAAGTTGACTCAGAAGGCCACTGTTCAGGATGCTGAACCCAGGCTGCACAGTTTAGTTGTCCAGAAAATCAACTAGAATATTGTGATCATTAATCTAACAAGTCTCCCACTAAGAAGACTCTTTCTATATGCCAGGACATCGTGGCTTTTCTCAGCTTCTTGGTTACCAGAGAAATGAGAACAGTAGATGTTTATCTTGTCCATCATCTGTAAGATTTTTACAGATCATATGCCTTAAGGAGGAGTCCCACATGTCTTAGAACTCACCCCAGTTCTCCTGCCTCCAGAAACTGGCTATTTAATGGTGTTGAGAAAGAAATCCACCTGCTTTGACATGATGATATTCTTGTCGAGTCACCATCATATTGTATTGTCCACAAAGCAGCTGCAAGAAAGAACTTGTTGGAACTAGACAGGTTCACAGA
>VYZW01027395.1:2019-102146 GCA_013401315.1 Balaeniceps rex
TTAAAAAGTTATCCCCAATGCATTCCAAGAGTCTCCTGGATTGCCTACAGCTCACCATGCTACTTTTCCAGCAGATGCCGGGGTGGTTGAAGTCCCCCAGCAGGACAAGAGCCTGCGAGTGCGATGCCTCCTTGTAGCTGGAGTAAGAAGGTTTCGTCAGTAAGCTCCCCTTGATCAGAAGGCTTGTAGTAGTCACCAACCACAAGGTTCCCTTTGTTGCCTCAGTCTCTGATTCTTACCCATAAGCTTTCGACCTGCTCGTGGCTATTCTTCAGAGACAGCTCTTCACAGTCTTTCCACTTCTTGATGTAGAAGGCAATGCCTCCGCCCCTCCTTCCTCGCCTGTCCCTTCTGAACAGCCTGGAGTCATGGATAGCCACACTCCAGTCATGGGATTTGTCCCACCAAGTTTCAGTAATGGCAACTAGGTCGTAGCTTTCTGGCAGTACAGTGGCTTCCAGCTCCTCCTGTTTGTTGTCCATGCTGCGTGCATTGCTGTAGAGGCACTTCGGCTAGGCTGTCGGCCATGTCGCTTTCTTAGAGGAACACTCCTTAATTCCTTTGAGGTATTTCACTGGTGTTTCCCTGTCGGCTCCTATTACTGCAACAGCCCCTGGCTCATCTCCATAAGACCTCAAGTGTGCTGCAGTGTAGCCAGCACATCTCAGAGCAACAGGCATCCTGTCCTAACAGCTCAATCACATTTTCTGATTGGCAATGCACGGCAAATTTAAATTAACAAATTAAAATTTTGTAATTCTTCCCCCTCCTAACTCTCATTTGGATTCATGTGCCTCAATGAGATAACTGAGGGAGGAGGGAGAAGGGAGATTTGAGATTCCATCTGATTAGACCTATCATCTCCACCAAAGAGGAGGAGCAAGGAAGAGTCTTCACATAGCCATCCACGTGGCATGCCAGCTAGCGTGATGGAACCCAGTGCAGCAGAGATGCAAATAAGATTGGAAATGTGCCTGCCTATGCCACTCATTGCTGTCAATGCCCTGAGTTCTGCAAAGTGATGCAAACCGTGGCAGCTGGGAAACAAAAGTGTCTAATGAGAGAGGACTGTGTCAGTGCTTTTATTCATACCATGCATCAAAACAGTGATGCACAGCCTCCTGGCATTTTGTGTTTGAAGGGACAGATATATCTACAGGTTAGAGATGTGTGGATTGAGCACCTCTGTGTTTGCTCTGTCTCTAGGCCAGTCTGGGATGAAAAAGGGATTTGCAATGCAGCAGATACTGTCCAGAAATTGCAGGTTATTGTTGCTACCTGGAGCGTATTTTCACAAAAAATAAAATCCTTTTTCCAATTAGTATTTGTCCAAAGCAGAGATTTTCAGTCCTTCCAGCACTGGACCCTGTTTCAAGCCAGCATGGTGGACATAGATCATTAATGGGATACTGCTTACGTTAATTTTTAAGTGATTGCCATGCTCACACATACACTACCTCTACTTGTTTTGCCATGGAAGCTTTCTGAAGTCTGTCACGCCTGAGGTACTGACAGCCACGGCCCATTTTGTCTAGAGCACTGTGATGAAAATCAAGCTTGAATTTCTACTGTCATCCTTGTAAGAACAAGATTTCAGACCATCCCTGAGGGTGGCACTTTTTTTGTCTTCTCAGAGACTGCAGAGCAGGGGAGAACGATGGAGATAGATAGATAGATAGATAGATAGATAGATAGATAGATAGATAGATAGATAGATAGGAGTGTAACTCGGAACACAGCATATCTGGTTCCGATAAAGGCCAGGATTTGAGAAAGAAAGGCAGGGTCTAGGTTATATCAGGCAAAGTCCTAGGGAGTGACTGCTTTGTGGCAGCTAGTGGAAGGAATATCATTTATACCAGCTGAGGGTTTCCTATCTGAGATTGGATACATGGGGCTCAATCCAAATCTCTTCACATTATATACAGTGAGCTCTAGCCTTTCCGCACGTGGCTGCCCTGTAGGCAACCTATGACTAGTTTGTAGGCTGCCTAACCTTTCAGTGGGCACCAAATCCTCGTGGTCAGCAACAAGAAGTGGAATAGCTGTGTCCTGGAGCTCATGTTCTGGTTCCTCTGGAGCCACAAGCTGAGGTACACTATCTGTGGGCTCTCTGCATTTGCGAGGTGGTCACTGTCAGTCTGTTTTCTAGGCATACATTTCAAGTCTCTGGAGGGACTCTTACTGGTGTCAGTAGAATTGGTGTCAGGCTCACATTTGCCCTCTCAGTATCCCTTTCTGGTTCCCAATAAAGAGGCAATTCCTGTCTTTCCCTTTTTCTCCTTCACATCAAGGACCAGGCAGATCATAGGGCAATCAAGATCTCCTGATGAAAGCTGCCATAGAAACAGGGAGTGGAAAGTAGTCTCCATGGAAATAGTGCTTTGAAGGCTGTTTCTCTTTCCCCCAATCTGTCAACTGATCAATATCATCTCATTGCTTCCTTAAGTTCACCTGTCTGCCTGTACCCTTCGTTTGGTTTTATTAGTTGCAGTAAGATCCTACTCAATACCATAATTATGAGTCAGTATAGCCCATGTTAGCTGTGAAACCAACCTGCTCTTCACATTTCAGGGTTGAAGAGCTGGGGTTCATCCTGAGTTTTCCTCCTGGACATGCACCCAGCTCTGAAGTACAAGCGCAATGCAGCAACACAGCAACATTTTCACTGGACTGGTTTCTCTCTCCTATAGTGGGGTATTTTCTTTTTCTTAATAGATGCAAAACACAACTTTGTGGGCACAGCTGCATCTGCCCTTGGAGTGCTTAGCCAGAGTGGCTCACTATTATCCGTGTGCTGTGAAGCCTGCCCTTTGTCAGATGAGGCTTCGCTAGTACTGCATGGAAGGGATCATCTTAGTCATGTGTGTCTCCATGACACCTAGCACCATACAGTTCTGAGCCACAGCTGGAGTCTCAGGGGCAGTGTAAATAACCAGGGTGACTGTCACTGGAAGGGGGGACTTGTCCTGTAAATGGAGCAAAAGTGCAGTCTAGGCACACGATACTATTCTTCCAAAGACCATTCTAGTGGGACTCACGTGACTTTATGTAGCTCTTCACAAGTCTCAGCTGGAGCTAGTTCCTTCTGTGATCATTAGAGAACTGCTCAATACAGTCAATGGAGACCAAGGTATGAAACATCTGATCCTAAAGTAGATGTCTACTATAGGGCAGGGGAATTGCACCCAACACCTATTTTGTCTCTTGACCATAAAGGCCACCTGAGTTAACTAGCTTTTGTAGAGACAAACAAAATTTGGTAGCCTGAATCCCTCACCAGTGTCATGGACTGGGATATTGTAGCCAGTAAGCAATAAAGGGGTGGTGACAAGTCCTTTTCGTGCTCTTCACAAGAACTAAGGAGTCCAGGTACCAGAACTGGAATTGAAGAATTGCCAGATCTGTCTAGCCCTGATCTAGATGCTGTTAGCCACGTGTCCTTCTAGTCCCATGGTGTGGCTACAGAAAGAAGTTAGTCTTATCTAGACCCTCTGAATTGGACAACCAAACTTTTGAAGGACTGTGGTGTAATCCATATATCTGACCTCAAACCTATATTGTCCAGATTGAATCCAGATGTCTAGCAGGTCTGAGTAGAAAAGAAATTCGGCAACTGAAGAGGTGAACTAACATCTCTGGCAATAGACATTCAACTACAGGGTTTGCTTTCACAAGATCCTTTAGAGCTTAGAGTCATTGACCTCACAGTAAACCACTGGAGTATACTGATGCCAGGGCACTGACCTTGTACCAGTGATTTCAGGGCTATTTCTGGGATGCCCTGTTTTCACTCACAATAAATATTCACTAAACATTTAAGATCAATAAACAGATGAAGACACCTAAATTTGGTCTCTGTCTCAGTAAGTCAGGTGTCTGATCTGCCATTACACTTGGTGCATACCTAAGGAAATTGTGCAGCAAAGTCTGCAGAGCTTCTTAGCTGGCCTTCAGGAGGTATCTGCTTCAGGAGGAATCTGCTTCAGGAGGAGCTCTTGGCTTTGCTGGATGGAACACATCTCTTGGCCTTACTGAGGGCTTGATTCAGTTGCTTAAATATAGCTTCTAGTATCATTTCAGATGCCCCAGGAATCCCAGCTGCCTTCTAGTTGTCAGTCCAGAAAAGCAGCTGTACGACCTGTGCAGATGTTCCACCTTCTCTAAGCTCTTTCAGTTGGAAATAGACACTTACGAATGTCTTGTACACTTGTACACGTACTCAACTACTTCTCTGATCTTTCCCTAGGGAGAAATTGGATTGGACAGGGTCAAGTCAGCTAATCCAGGATCCTGCAAATAAGCCTCTGTTAGCTGCAGACAGAGCGTAGGGAGACCTAGTTAGCCAAGGAGGCTAGGAGGGACTATGGTGGGGTTTTGTTCCAGCAATGAGTTCGATGCAATGTGCACTGAAGCCAGTAAGATTTGCGCTGCCTAAAGAAATTAAGTGACAAGGGACTTTCTCCTTTCTCTGCTATTAGGCATGGTTCAAGGGTGAAAATATGATACTCTTTATTTTATTAGTCCAAACAATTTGAAGAAGATAAAAATAACCTTTTCTACTCTGCAAGTTCTCACCCATAGGAGTATAGAAGAAGTTCCCAGTTCTCTTGACTGACAGCAATGGTGATACTGTATGAAAAATGGTCTCTGCTGTACTGTATAGTCCCACTGGTGGAGAGCTGACTTGGCACATCTAAGCTGGGATGACAAAATGCTCACCATTCCTCAAAATACGAGCCCAGGTAGCTGCTGATGCCATCCCAAGGCATGGCGTGGGATCAAGTCATGGGGCTGCTCAGAACTGCATTCATTTGAGTTAAACTGTTTGGAAATCATCCCAGGAGAAAAATATCTGGGAGCAAAACAGAGAAGCAAGAGCTTCTATTTTCCCTGGGTAGCCTTTTATAAAAATGCTGGCTGAGCTGGAGGTGAGCCACACACTCTCATCTGAAGAAGACAAGCATTTCCAAATTTGCATTGGCACGTGCAAGTAAGCCTATGGCTGCCTGGGAACCTAAGGCACCCTTCAGGGATCATCTCAGCTCAGAGATCAAAACCCTGGCTGGAAAAGAGGGCAGGAACAGGAGCGTATGGGGAAGCACTGGCCTAGGTGCACTTCTGGGCCAAGGTTCCTGGGTTACTACAGGGTGGAGCTCCCATCTCTGATGACAAATTTGCCAGTCAAACCTGGCCTCTTATCTCATTTTCAGCTACACCTTTCACAGACTGGAGTCATGTCTCTGAGAAAGTTGTCTCCTCCCTGCCTTCCACACCAGCAGTGTCTCCCAGTGGTGTTTGACCTCCAATGGCAGCATCCATTTCCAAGGCCCAGGGGGGCAGTGAGTGATTTTCATGCTGTCTTTGAATAGTGACAGTGATTTGACGATTATCCAGGATACCTGTGAGCAGAGCTACTGAGATGACCCACAGATGTCTTGGACAGCAAAGGGGAGTCCCTTGGCTGCATGTGCCCTCTCAGGAAGGTGAGGACCAACTGGCTGAGGAGCAACTGTGTGGAAAAGCACCCGGGGACCTTGGTGGATGCTGAAATGAACCCAAGCCAGCCGTGTGGCCTGGCGGCAAAGGTGGCTAACAGCAGTCTGGGCTGTTTTGAGGGAATTGATTATTCCCCTCTACTTTGCACTCATTAGACAGCATCTAGATGCTGTGCCCACTTTGGGGCCCACCAGTACCAGAAGACATTGATAAACTAGAGCAAGGTCAGCCGCAGGCCACCAAGATGCTCAGGTCTGGAGTGCTTGCATTTGCTAGAGGAGCTGGTTCAGCATGGGGAAAAGGAGACTTTGGGTGGACCTAATAACAGCCTGCCAGTACCTACAAGGAGGTTACTGAGATGACAGACCCAATCCTTTCACAGTGGTGCGTGGCAAGAGGACAAGAGACAACAGACATAAGCTGAAATAAGAAAGCGCCAGATCAGATATAAGGAGAAAGTTTTTCCTCAAGAGGACAGTCAAGCAATGGGACAGGTTGCCCGGTGAGGGTGTGCAATCTCCATCTCCAGAGATTTTTCAAGACCCAACTGAATAAAACTCTGAGCAACCTGGTCTGCGATCATAGCTGAGCCTGCTGTGAGTAGGTTTGGACCAGAGACCTCCTGAAGTCCCTTACAACCTGAATTACCCTATCATCCTAGTAGTAATATGTCAGTCATTCCACTAACACTAGGAGAGAATGAACATGAGCAAGCTTTGGCTGCTGTATTTTTTTCAGGTGCACCTCAGGGGTCTTGGAAATATGCTCATGCCCCTGTCTTCAAAAGAAGCGTCTTCCTTTGCTTTCTCCTGGCAGGGATGCAAAGATGAATAAAGTCACATCTCTTTAGGGAAAACTATCTCCTTTACGTTGTGATGCCTTTTAAAGCCCTATGTCCCTTTCTACAAAATAATCATTCACAGCACAGATCTGGGATGATTCAGATGTAGCTTTTGAATCGGCAGGAAAAGTCTCAGCTGTGCCAGGAAAACGGTTTTGGATATGATGGACTGACAACTTCTGTGTGTGTGTGTGTGTGTTTATGTACCAGTGTATGCACATGTACGCACATGTCCGATTGTGTGTGTATGTGTGAGTGTGTGTCTGTGTGTGTGAAGAAAACTGGTCAAGTTACTTTTGATTTATAGTGTATTATGTAGGAAGAAAACAAGGCTTCTTGTGTTCAGTGAATCATTATGGAAATGGACATCCATGACCACTTAAGTACTTGAAACAGAACTCATAAAAGCTCTTCCAGGAAAATGTTTGCAGTGCTGAGTGCTGCAGATAATACATGTGCCAACTGGCATCTGAGAGCAAGTGTCAGCTCACTTTGGATCTGGACTAATTGCTTCCTTCTGACACTATTTAAATCTTTTCACACTCCTCCTTTGCAATAAATCCCCAGTCCCAGCTTGCAGTGGAGACAACACATTGCCTCATCCTGACTGTTCCCTGTGGGAGTCAGCAATGCTGCACTGCAGTTCCATGGATGTAGGGATATCAGTTTAGGGTTTGGGTTTGAGTGCCATCACGTGGCACGTACAGGACAACCAGGTGATCAGGCCCAGTCAGCATGGGTTTATCAAAGGCAGGTCCTGCTTGACTATCCTCCTTCTGTGACAAGGTGACCCGCTTAGTGGACAAGGGAAAGGCTGTGGATGTTGTCTACCTGGACTTTAGTAAAGCCTTTGACACCGTTTCCCACGGCATTCTGCTGGAGAAACTGGCTGCTCATGGCTTGGATGGGTGTATGCTTCTCTGGGTAAAAAACTGGCTGGGTGGCCAGGCCCAAAGAGTTGTGGTGAACGGAGTTAAATCCAGTTGGTGGCTGGTCACAAGTGGTGTTCCCCAGGGCTCAGTGTTGGGACCAGTTCTGTTTAATATCTTCATCAATGATCTGGACAAAGGGGTTTGAGTGCACCCTCACTAAGTTTGCAGACAACACCAAGTTGGACGGGAGTGTTGATCTGCTTGAGGGTAGGAAGGCTCTGCAGAGGGATCTGGACATTGATGGGCTGAGGCCAATTGTATGGGGTTTAACAAGGCCAAGTGCCAGGTCCTGCACTTGGGCCACAACAACCCCATGCAATGTTACAGGCTTGGGGATGAGTGGCTGGAAAGCTGCCCGGCGGAAAAGGACTTGGGGGTGTTGGTCAGCAGCCGGCTGAGTATGAGCCAGCAGTGTGCCCAGGTGGCCAAGAAGGCCAACGGCATCCTGGCTTGTATCAGGAATAGTGTGGCCAGCAGGACCAGGGCAGTCATCCTTCCCCTGTACTCGGCACTGGTGAGGCTGCACCTCGAGTGCTGTTTTCAGTTTTGGGCCCCTCAGTACAAGAAGGACATCGAGTTGCTGGAGCGTGTCCAGAGAAGAGCAACGAAGCTGGGGAAGGGTCTGGAGCACAAGTGCTGTGAGGAGCGGCTGAGGGACCTGGGGTTGTTCAGCCTGGAGAAGAGGAGGCTGAGGGGAGACCTTATTGCTCTCTACAACTGCCTGAGAGGAGGGTGTAGCGAGGTGGGTGTTGGTCTCTTCTCCCAAGCAACAAGCAATAGGATGAGAAGAAATTGCCTCAAGTTACGCCAGGGGAGGTTTAGATTGGGCACTAGGAAAGATTTCTTCACAGAGAGGGTTGTCAAGTGTTGGAACAGGCTGCCCAGGGAAGTGGTGGAGTCTCCATCCCTGGACGTATTTAAAAGACATGTACATGTGGGGACATGGTTTAGTGGTGGACTTGGCAGTGTTAGGTTTACAGTTGGACTCGATGATCTTAAAGATCCTGTCCAACCTAAATGATTCTATGATTCTATGATACTGAGGAATCGCTATGGAGACTTGTATCGGATGGCAAATTCCATTTTAAATGCATGGTTTCATAGCCTCCTCTGTCATCTTTTGCTTACAAGCAGAGCTCCAACCGCCAGGAGATACCAGTAAAAATCCCCTGCATCTGACACGTTAAGTATCAGTATCAATCATTCCAGCGGAGCACACATGGGCAGTGCTGGCCACCAGACCACAGTAGCACAGTTTTCAAGGCTAAAATGACACAAGGAAAGAACAGAATGAAGATTTGCCATTCTTAACAGTCACCTGGCAAACCCGGCAGCAGTCTGTTGGAGAATGAGGAAAAGAGACTCAAGACCTAGAGCACCCTTATGCTGGAAGAAGGGAGGATGTGCCTCCAGGGCATAGAGGCCAGTATGGCTTAAGGACCAGAAGGAGAAAAAGGAACCTGACTCCACAGTCAGGTGGAGGTCCAATTGCAGGTGAGGGTCACAAGAATAAACACAGCAAATAGACAGTGTCCACTGGAGAACTCTTCCCAGTGTGGGGAAAAAGTTCAAGGAGAGACTGTGCCAAGGCTTGTCCTCAGAATAAGGTCACTTCTTGCTATCTCTCTTCATTGTAGCATCCTGAGATGAGCAAGTATGAGAAAGAAGTTTTCTGACATCCTTTTAAAGCCTCGCACCTGAACAGAAATTCAACTCATTGAAGGTCCCACATCTCTCCAGAAGATCTTCTCCTTTCCTGCTGGAAGGAGGGGCTGGAAGCAAGTCCCTCTTAATCCTTTTTCCGCTATGAACATGTTAGCGCTGCCTAACAGGGTGATGCCTTGGATGATTTTCTAAGTGTCACCCATTTAAGAGATGAAGTCTTGCAGCAGGCTGTTTTGGGGATGGGTCATCAGTTGGTTTGGGCTGAGGCAAATGGTGCTGTTTTCCTGGCTGCTCCTTGACTTGCAGAAAGATTTCCTTACGGAGTGTTGGGACAACTTTGCTGTCCCCAACACTGAGCATTTGGCTGCAGTGTGCACAAAGATTGATGTGTTCATGGCACCTTGAAGGAAAGATGTTTGCATGGTATGAGCTCGGAGCTAGCGAGAGGGCAGGAATAGCACAGCCCTGAACCCATGGTGTGTAGTACATGGCTACAACTTCCAGCAGTGCTCATCACCTTGAGCACATAGCATGGCTACGACTTCCAGCAGTGCTCATCACCTTGGCTACGTATCACACCATTGGTAACGTGCTATGCAACGTGAGAAGGTGATGTGTGCAAGAGAATGGGTCTTGGGTAGAACATGTGTTTTCATGCTGGGGCTGAGTCACTCAGGACAGTGTGGAGCAGAAGGCTGGGCAGAGAGGAGTCACAAAGGGACGTAGCCGGCTTCTGACCACCCTGGTCTTTGGTCAGCCTCACTGTTTCTGCAGCGTTGATACCCACTTCTGCAGGCAGCCAGCAGAAGGCTTTCCTTTTAGTCCATGGAGAGAAACAAAGCACTTTGGGGATTACAGTCCTCTGAGTTCACTGCCCAGAAAATGGTATTTACCTGTGTGGAAGGGGTATTGTAGGTTCATGAGTGTGAAGGTTTCACATAAATCCTTCAAATTTGCATGGACTAGTTCACTTTATTCCCTTTCTTATTTAATGCAGTAGAGCTGGAAGATAACAAGCATCTCAGGAGAAACTTTTGGAAAATAAATAGGGCATATCTATAAATTGTGGACTGATGGCAAAATATGTAGTTAAAACAAAAACATGCATCGTCTGGATAGTCCTATTGGATTCTACATTGGTTTCTTAAGTTTCTCCACTTGCTAATTAGTGTAGTAGAAATAAAATATTTCTGATTACTATAATTACCATAGAGCAGTGCTATAGTGACCTTAAGCTATGAGACGCCAAAGCTTTAAAAAAGAACTCATAAAACTTTAATGAGTTTCCCAGATGCTAACGAGCAAGCCAGCTTCCATGAAGGCTATCTGTGTTCAGCAGTCTCCAAAGGCTGTGAAATGAACCTTCCGACCCTTTTGACACATCTTTCCTCTGTGCTCCCAAGCTGCAAGGGGTCATGTCAAAGGCTGAACCAATTAATTGCACTCTGGATATTGGCATATGTCAAATGAGTGATTCAGTCTTCTGACAAGTTATAAAGCTGCTGGCAAGGTCATAAGAAACAGCACCGGCACCCTGCAGGGATCCTCTCCTCAGGGTCCAGCAGTATTGTGTTGATTATTGGCACGGTGGCTAATGAGCTGCCCCATCCAGGCTGAGCAGGGAATAGTGGTTAACCTAGGTCATCCCAACCCTGGCCAGCCACATCCAGCCTGAAAGCACATTTAGACAGTAGAAATTTGAATGTCCTTCAGCTGGCTTGCCTGTGATTTAGTAGTTGACTCATTTTGACCTTGAGGGTGCTCACTGATTGCTGACTTACAGCTCAGCAGTTCAACCAGAGGCTAACTGATCAGCTGCCGTGTCAACCGGTGCGTCCTGACACATTAACTGATCACCTCCGATGTCTGAAACAGAGATTGCTTTTTCCTAGTGCAAGGGTGAGGCAACATCTAAGCTGACTCAGGAGCAGTATGCAACCAAAGTCATGCAGGCCACAAGGTCAGCCCAACTGCTTGTTGGTGAGATTTGGTGATTGCCATGGTTTTATATCTCCCAGGGATCCCTGCAAGTCTCCTTGCCCAGCAACCAAGAGGAGATTGGCCTCAATTCTGTAAATGTGTGCAGGTATTTCAGGTAAGCCATCAAGTCTAGAGCAGCCTTTCTTTAGCAAAAGGATTGCATAACCTTTCTCGGGGGGAAAAAAAAAAGAAACACAAATCTAGTCATCCTATGCAGTTTTGCCACAATAACAACACTCAAGTGAAAGTTGGAGTTCATTTTGAATATCTAGTATGGCTTTTATTAGCCTTCAACTTGTTTGCATGTATGTATATGAGCATTCATGGTTTTTTGATCCTTCTGTTTACTTAAGAAGATGTCTTACGGCTAAAGAGTGACTCACAGACCAAGAGACACTCGGCAACCAAATCAAGTGCTGGATTGGGAATCAGACCCCTACACACTCTTCCCACCTCTCCTGTAGTCTTCTCATGTCAATTCAAGGAAGTTTCTTTTCATATCTGCTTGTATGAGTTTCTCCCTGCATTTGTCTAGCTTGAGCACTTAGACTGGAAGCCCTTCGGGGTACAGACTTCTCTCAGTGGCTGTCCATATAGCATCTAGCAACTAACACACTGTGGGCTCTTTTTCCAATGTGCAATACCAAAATACAAAAAAACCCATAATAATCTGAGAGGTGTACAGTTCAATCCACATCTGAAACCTAGTGTACAATACTGGGTCAATACTGTCCGTCTGTGATTTAGCACAGACATCAGAGGTGTCAGCTGTATACGTTGTGCTAACAACAAGCCCCTGCTCGAGGTGGTTGGCTGACAAACACACTGTCATCCAAAAATAATGTACATTTGTCCATGGCCAAATGCGTATTGGGTTCTAAGCATGCAGACAGACACCCAATGGGATTTTCAAACATTCCTGTATAGGCTGAGTACTTAATTCCCATTGATTCCTGGTGGAGTTGAGTGCAGATCCGAGTTAATTGACTTTGTAAATACCCTTACAGGTGCTCGTGTATTTTTCAATGTATACATGCTTTTTTGAAACACGTCTGACAGATCTTCTGCAGATATCCCTTGAACTGGATGGGAAGGCTCTCCTAGACCTCAGCAGCCTTTGGCAGGACAGATCTATGTCCCAGTGAACAAAACCAGCCATGACGACCAGCAGTGCCCAGCTGCTGAGTGCAACCGCTCCTGCCAAGCACCCCACACACTGCAGAAAGCTCCATGGTTTCATCGATGCAAAAGAATTAATCACAGCCACCAGTTGGTTTCTTTTCTGTTTTGATAATTTAAATCTGACCCACTGAGAGCTTTGAAGACACAGATCAAGCTTTTGAACCCAATATCATAACCTTGAGAAAAGAGCAAGTGGGAGGAACAGCATTGCTCTTTTTCCTGAAGCCATTTTGGATTTCTTTGATGGTGGTGTATATGAAAACACAAAGAGGAAAAATCTCTGTTATTTTTCACTTGCTCTTTTTAATGTAGGTGGGTGGGCTTTTTTTTTCTTTCCTCAGATTTTCTTGTAGGCAGTGTTTCCATTTTGCAGGGGTAAGTACGTGCAAGTGGTACCATTTATGTATCCAGCCCCATCACCAAATCAGTTTAGGTCGCTGAACCAGAACAACATGACATTTTTCCAATAGATAGCAAATTCATGTCTCTTTCCCAAAAGGGAATTTCACAGGAACTGAAGCTATTTGCAAAACTGGGTTAAATGAAGCAATAATTTTGACTGAAGGAAAACAGCTTGTTCAAAATGCTATTACTGATGACTAAGCACCACATTTCACATTTTAAAAATTAACTTTTTTATTTTAAAATTGACCAAATTCTTTTAAAAATAGGATTTTAAAAATAACTCTTATGTCAAATCACAGGAAGCTCTTTGCCTGGTGCTTCCTTCTGTTTTTCCCAATTTCTCCAGCATTTGTGGGTCAGCAGAGGAGGCTGAGATTACGTCTGCAAATGTCGGTAGACTCTAGTCCTGCCATGAACACCCTGTAAAGATGGGCTTGTAAAAAGGGGAGATTCTTACTGGTTCTTCTTTTCTCCCTTAGACATCACAGATGAAAGCTGCTTAACACATCTCCTGGTCGATCTGGCTGCCACACACTGCCAGTTCCCAACAGGACTCTTCTCCATGGCTTTCTTTATGCAAGACTGGCAGCCCATGAAGCAAATGTCTATCTATCACTTCAGTGACCATGGTTCTTATGTTTCCCCTCCAACTCGCCCAGCCAGCATGTAACAAAACACAGACTTATTTCAAGCTCTAAAATCTACATCAGCTTTGGACATATTGGCATAAAGATGCTTGCCTGGCTTGTATGGCTTCCTAGTAAGGACAGTATCTTTTATTAGACCCATTCATGCCACTGGAAAAGGTAAATGAGCTTTGGGCACGTGAGTCCCTCTTCTTCACATGTAATAAAGCAAAGTTTTATTTGTCTGACAACCAAATTTCTTTAGAAAAAAATGGAATTTAGCTTTTTTAGCTAAATTTTAATCTTTCTCCTCCTCTCACCTGCCAGGCAGTATGTAGCACACTTTCTCTCCAAAACATTCAAGGTATTTTCTCCTGGGTTTTGCAGTCAGTTGTCTGAAGAAGTGATAGTAGCTTCCCCCATCAGAAAATGAGGAGCTTGCTAAAAGCACATCTTCCCCAAGTCGCATTATGCGGGTGTTCATTGAAACTTTGAAAGCAAAAATGACCATCAAAGGCAAGGGAATGTCCAGAGAACTGGAAGGATTGGCTAAATGGATGGTGTCCATTCAGCAGCTGCCCATTCCATCGAACTGCTCTAAAACACTCTTCCTTCCAAAAGCATCACTTACAGACCTCACAACCCCAATTCGCTCAGTGCTTTACCCTACAAGTTATCTCCACGTGTTTTGGTGGCTGCTTTTGCCCTCAGTTTGACTTGAGGTTATGGGGGAGTCCCTGGGAGAAACTTGGATGCATTTTCTCCCCTGTGTGTGGTGATAATACTGCCATGAGTTCTGCTAGGAGCCTCTGAATTCCAGTCAATTCAGCATCCCCTCACTTTATCCTCAATTTCTATTTTTCCAGAAACTTTATTTGTTGATCCTTGCTTGGCATTGTACTCTTCATTTCTCACGTGCCTAGCTCCAGAACTGAGGCAGCTAAGTCTTCCTTTGTCAAGCCTACAGCAGCTCTGAGATGCTTCCTCCAGCTGGTCACAGGAATGTACCCATCACAAGGGCATGATTTTTTATTGGGAGTGCAAAGAATATGAACCCAACTGGATATGATCCTGCCAGCAGGGTGTTCTTCAGAGATGTGAAGAGACTGAGTGCCAGAGAGAGGGATATGCAGAGAAACAGTGATTGAACTTGTAGAGGTTTCGAAGGAGCAGTTAATTCACAGGCTGGAGCAATAAGGACCAACTTACTGGGCAAGATGATTTAGTGAACAACTTGCCCAGAGGAGGAGAGAAACGGTTGATCTGAGGAAAGGCTTCTTGAGACCAGAACAAGGGCTGGATGTAGAAACAGTGTAGGTGGCCTGTTACCATCAGTACATGTTGCAAGGACTAAATGGTTTGAAGGCATAGGAGTCTGCATGGAAAATAGTCAGTCCTGGGTTTGGAGTAGGAAAGTGATGTTCTTGCACTGGTCCTGAGCTCCATCCTGTGCATGCAAAGTTCATTGCCTGGAAGAAGTAGCACACGACGATGACACAAGCATCCAGTGCTGTAATCAATAAGGTTGCTTGAAGGTTTTGCATCAGCTTTGCTGATTTGCATTTTCTCATTTTATTAGAGTTACTCACATTGCAGTTTTACACGTTCACTGATAAAAATCTGTGACTAGCAATCCATCTCCATATTTGTGCTGTTCTCCAGGCTAACCTTCACCTTGTTAACAACAGCTGTCTTGCTCATCCTCATTCTTTTCCCCCACTTGGTGTACACAGGCTTCCAAAGCATTTTTGCCTTGGTCAGCATTGACAAGTATTGGGAAGTTGCTTGCAAAGCAAGAAAGAGAAAAAGTTGCATAAAAATGTTTTATCAAAGTTGCCAACATCATAAATCTTCTAGCAAGCATGTAGTTCCTTCTCCTGCTCCCTCTCCTCATAAAGGCAGAGATGCAAAATGAAACAGACCCAATCTGGCACCCCCTCCAACTCGCTGTGCGTCTAAGGATTGAAAGGAAAGCCTCAAGCTGCTACAGACCTAAAACTCATCATGTGACTCCTTCAATAAATCAGCCCTTCCCACACGTTCTGAAATGATATTAGCTTCTAGCCACAAGACATTTATGATTCATATGGGACAGGCTCCTTGCGAAATGATTACAAGCAGTCCCATCTGCAGCATAAAACCGAAAGACTGTGCAGTCAAAGTCAATTAAAAAACAAATACATCAGACCTGCTGGTCCCTGTTTCAGCAAGGAAGGATCACATGCTTTCCCCTATCAACTACTCATCAGCGTCATTTTGAATGGTGTTATTTATTTGTTGTTCCTATCTGAATCAACAACCCAAATAATCAAACTTTCTCAGCTCAGTTATTTTACTGTTTACAGGCAATTTTGTGGGCATGACAGTGTCTGTATACCCCTCGAGTATGCTCTATATATCCCATCTGTGCCCACAATGAAATGAGAATCTTTTGTTTGCCAAGGCCAGATTAACATCTGTATCCAGAATCATGTTAAAGACTCACTCTGCAGAGGTCATGCCGAACGTGTGTAGCTGTTATCACACAGAGGGCATTCGCTGCGTGGGATTCCAAATGGGCTTTCAAAAGGGTGGCGGTTTCCCAAGTATCTTTTTGCTGTACGACAATGCAGTAGGCTTCCTGGCTCACCTGTGTCCCAACTTAAGCAGACATCTCAAATCTGCTGCAGAAGCAGCGTATCAAGCACCCCGGTTCCTGCCCCTCTCCAAGGGCAGGTCAAGCTCACACCTCTCCATCGGGATTCACCTCGTTAAGAAGGACACCTAAGTTGAGGTGTCAGTATGCAGGTTTGTCCGAGGAGCTGGTGTCTTCATCCTCATGGTAGGCAGTGGAGGTCTCATCCATGCAGTGAGCACAGCCCAGAGAGTTGTTTATCCTGTCCACATGCAGGTGTTTGCCTTTGGGTGACCCCAACAGCTCCCATGGGCTGTATTGACAGTATTCCCACTGGCTACGAGAGGAGCCGGAGGCTGGCTCAGACACCTGTGGGTTAAAAAGAGGTATCTCCTGAGCTAAACCTCAGAACTTCATTGACTGACTTGTCTAAACGTACCTGCTAAGTGCCACCTGAGATGGCCTAGGGTGCCTGAGACATCCACGTGGGGTGGCAGGGTGAGAACCAAACCAGGCAAGGCTCCAAAGGTGTGAGACACCAGTAGGTGAATCACTTGTGTGGCTCTTCTGTATCACATGTACCACATCACATTATCATTTTATATCAAGCCAAAGAAAACCACTTTGTATTTACTTTACCTCCCCTGTACCTCCTGCTCTTCATTTGCAGTTGAAATGCTCTGATTATCCTACATTAGTCACCCAGTTTTCTTCTCTCTGTCATTTTCTAAATGAAGACTTTCATTTATTTTGTTCTTTTATCACAGCATTGCACAGAACTAGAAAAAAGAGAGAGAAAGCCCACGAGGTGATGTCTCTCTGCTGTGATGACTGAATCGGCACAGTGCACTTGCAAACCAAGGCAGACGTAGGCTGGGTGCTGCAAGGGGACAAGCTGGCTTGAGCTTCATCTCACAGGCTGGCGGTGTAAGGAGAGGAGACAGCAGCAAAGAGCAATGAGTGCGAGGTGATGAAGGGACGGACAAAGAGGAGCTCAGTGTTGTTTTCTGTAGTACAAGGAGGTGTCACAGGCTGGGATCTCAGCCCTAAGGAGTGGTTGCAAGGGTAACAGAAAATGGCACTGTCTGGGATCCACTGTGATCAAATCACTTGCTTCTCAGGAATGGAAAATAATGTGTGTATTTCTTCAGAGAGAGACAGAGGGTGGTGAGGACTCGAGTGTGGGGGGTTTTTTGCTCTTTGCTTTCTATGCCCCCTGCTTTTCTAAGTATGATTAAGCTGAGAGGGGGCGGGGAAAAAAGAGAACAAAAGCTATAAAATGGTTATAACTCATACACAACGCCAAGGAACACATTCCAAAGTTACAGTGCAGTTTTCCATTGTAAAACCGCTGGCTTTGGCTGGAGAGCTGAAGGAAGAAAACTCTGTCAAAAGCAACTCTGAGCCTTTTCCGTCTCAGCTTTTGGGATGGGATGTGTCGTGACCTCTGGAGCAGACTCATGCCTGGTAGGCAAGTCAGAAGGTAGTGTCTCCTGTGCGGATGGAGACGAGAGAAGCCAATGGTCTCATCTCCAGCAGCCCTAGGGCATGTCACCCCTGTGGGTTCAAGCAGCGTGCAGGTGGGACAGGGCTCCCATCTGCCCAGCCTGGGAAACTGGCAGAGTTTGCATAAAGCCTCCTTTGGGGAAATCAGCAAGGGCATCACAGACATTTCGTCTTGGGTGACCCTTTGTACTAGATCCCACCATTCTTATGTGGGGAGAGGAGTTTGATGTGTCTCGCTGTGCAATTTATAATCCCAGATACATACCCCGTGATGTCTCCATTTCCTCTACACAAACATATTCCCTGAGGTTCCCATTCCCTGCACTTCACCTGTTGCTAGCCTGAAATCCACTCTCCGATGTGCAGGACAATCTCTGTCCTGCTGCCGTTATCCCTCAGGAGCCAGCAAGGAATATTTTATTAGGAGCATCGTTACTGTCCCTCATTCACAGTTCAGAGTGAAGAACAAAGTGAGCAGCCGGACACTGCCGCTGGGAAGCAACAGTCTTCCCATCAGACCTCTTGTCCTGTTCATTATCTCCCATTCTCTAAATTAAAATTCCAGACCATGCTGCAAGCACTTCGAATATAATAATATAACACTTTCTTTACTTGCACAGGGGCTGCACACACGTAATACCCTTTACACATGAGATCCCCTGGGTTAAGTGAATACTTACCATTTTTCCACTTGTTGCAGGAAATAGGTTTTGCAGATTTGCTACCTCTCCACCTAACTCGCTTTTTGGATACTGCTAGAATCTTCCTTGTGCTCAGGTAGTATATTTCAATGCTTAGCTCCGTTAGTGGAAAAATAAAATTACGTGTGTCTCAGCTAAGTTACAGAAACCTCTAGTGTCGCAAGCTTTCTCCCTAAATAGACTGGGGGATTCACCTGGATGCAAATGCTTACAGCCTGGCAGCTGTATTGGAGCTACTCAGCCCAGACTCACAGAATCACAGAATCATTTGGATGGAAAAGACCTTTAAGATCATCGAGTCCAACCGTACCTGTCCACTACTAAACCATGTCCCTCAGCACCTCGTCTGCCCGGCTTTTAAATACCTCCAGGGATGGGGACTCCACCACTTCCCTGGGCAGCCTGTTCCAATGCTTGACAACCCTCTCCATGAAGAAGTTTTTCCTAATATCCAATCTAAACCTCCCCTGGCGCAACTTGAGGCCATTGCCTCTCGTCCTATCACTTGTTACTTGGGAGAAGAGACCAACACCCACCTCGCTACACCCTCCTTTCAGGCAGTTGTAGAGGGCGATAAGGTCTCCCCTCAGCCTCCTCTTCTCCAGGCTAAACAACCCCAGGTCCCTCAGCCGCTCCTCACAAGACTTGTGCTCCAGACCCTTCCCCAGCTTCGTTGCCCTTCTCTGGACACGCTCCAGCACCTCAATGTCCTTCGTGTAGTGAGGGGCCCAAAACTGAACACAGCACTCCAGGTGTGGCCTCACCAGTGCCGAGTACAGGGGAAGGATGACTGCCCTGGTCCTGCTGGCCACACTATTCCTGATACAAGCCAGGATGCTGTTGGCCTTCCTGACTCTGGTCTGTACAGCCTGTGGAGTCCAGGCTGCAGAAGTAAGTGACTAACAGGCTCTGCTTGTGCAGAAAGCTTAAAGGTCAGGTCTCACCTCAGGACAGTGAGCTGCCCTTTGTCCATCCCTTCGTTACTTTGCAATTATTCTGTTCTGCCACTGACACCTCTCCTTACACTGCCAGCCGGTGTGATGATGCTCAAGCCAGCTTGCCTCGTTACAGCATGGAGCCCACCTCTGTCTCAAGACACTGGCCATGACAATCGCCATCTGACTTCGGTTTTCAGTGGTTTTCTCTGCTTCTTTCATGTATGAGGAGGCAAACAAAGCAGGGTTTCACATTATGCCTAACATAGGATTTATCTGCAGTCTTCTTTTATGGGTTTATTAGCTAATTCAAACAGAGCCTGGATCAAGAGTCATTATGGACTCATGTTATTGCAGCACAAATTCACTGTAAGTAAAGAAAAATTAGTTGGTCACATTAGTGCTCAGCAGAAAATTGAAAGGGAACTATTCAAGGCTTGAAACAAATTAGTAAATGCACAGACAGTGACATTTTAGAGTCAGACACAGGAAAGTTCAAAAAACCCTCTTCTGTCTTTTTCACTTATGCATATTTTATCTGTAGCTCTTTGGAGAAATCAGTGAGTTTAACTGACTCTTGGCCATACCATCTTGCTGGAAACTACTTGTCTGATTTCATAATAATGCAGTCAGGAGCCTTCAGCGAGTCAGATGGAAAATGTCCAGGATCCTCATGTCTCAGTATTATAGTTTTTTCCAGATTTTTTTCCTTCTCTCCTGTTCAGGAATATATATATATCTATATATAACTGATCTATCACCAGGTTTTGCAGGTAGTAGCAGGTGGCAGTAAGTGCACTTTTCCACCTCTTTATTTGTTTTTGTCTATTCATTGCTCCAGCAACTCTCTGAGAGCTAAAACATGTCTATGTCTGCTTTGGTGGAGCGGATCAGAGCAAGGGATTGATACAGAGACTCCATGCCTCAGCTGTCCGTAATCAGGAAGGGTAGATCTCACCATGACATAGAAAGATTTGAATCTCCGAAGTGAAAAAAAGGGAAAGATTCATGAGATTGGACCTCATAAAGTACAAATTCTGGCTTATTGGTATGGGAAATGACCACCAACGTCCAAGGACACAGTGGTGTTTGCTTTGAATTCACTATTTCTTTTCAACATCGTTCTTGACCATGACTATAACAACTAGCAATGAAATAGGCATTAATTGGACTCACGTCTTTCACATTTATTTTCTTTTTGTTGTTCCTGGCAGAGGGTGTGTGTATGTATGCAGGTAACAGTGGATTATTTTTAAGTAACCTATAAGCACTTCCATATCCTTGAGATTGAAAGCAGCCTGGGCAGAAGGTGGTGAGGCTTGTGGAGGCCTTTAGTTCCTGCAGAAAGTTCATCCCAGAGCTTTAAACTAGCTCCCAGCAATGCTTGCTCTTCCAGAAAACTTTATTCGTATTATGGGAAGTTCTCCTTTGCCAAAAGTTAACCACTGGATGAGGTCACAGATGTTTTCCTCCAGTCCTTGTTCTTATCATGTGTGAGAGATCAGAAACGTGGCACTTTGAGGCCCAGATAAAGATTACTAACCTTCTAAGACAGCTTTTTTCAGACCTTTACCCTGTCAGGCACCACTTTGTGGTCAAACTAGACCAAACCCCAGCAATTTACAATCAAAATGAAGTGGCATTTGACACATTGTTTCCAGTTACTGCAAATAATGGCATCATCACTAATAATAATGATCTTGCTGTTATGCTAATTTTGTAGTTTGAACAGATTTAGCTTCAGTTCCCAGGCTGCAGATCTGCCTTTGCTCCTGTCTACTTTGCTGGAGAGCCCTGTACTACCAGAAATCTTCTCCTTGCAAATTTTTCTCTATATCATGACCAGGTCTTCCTTTATCCTCTTCCTCTGACTAAGCAGATTCAACATCCAGGCTGGCATTCCTCTGAGCAGCTGTGGTTGTGTGTTTTACAATGACAGCGTTCATTGAATTTATTATATTGACTTACTCTCTGTTCCCTCTAATGGTCACGTAGTCCTCTCATGTGTGGACATCTACCGTGTAGGCACCTGGGGTTCTCCTACTGCTGGTCAAGGACAGTCCAGGCCTTTTAGCTTGCTTAGCACTATTATGCTATTCCAAATCCATGTGTCTGATGGTATAGAGCATCTCAAATGTTTAAGCAACCGTATCAAGAATTGGGAGTTAGTTTGAATTAATGTGACACCCCCCACACACCCTCCTCTGGTATTATTAGGCCGAACTCTTACGTGTTCCTTTAGTCCTTCCTCACCTCTTCCTAAATCTATTTCAGATGCAGCTGGTAGGTCTTCAGACTGATGTCATTTTCTGTGGCTTCCTCTGTTCATTTTGCATAGGGAGATAGCACTGAGATGCATGCCAGGTAAGAATTTACCTGTAGTTTTTCTGAAGATTTTCCTCTCTGGCCTGAATAGCCGATATAAATTTCATCTGGGTCCAAAGAGTCTTTGGCTCTGTGGAGTCCAACCCAGGTTTTTCCATGAGGATCAGCGTAAAATTGTCTGGAGGCCAGGATAAGAAAATAATTGTTTAAGGCACTATCAGCAGATGTACAGGTGGGCTGTAACGTTCGGAGACAGAGCAGATGCTGCTGTAAGCCCTTTCAGATGTAAGAAATGTCCTGATCCAGACCCTGAATGGGCATCTCTCCCCTTTGCCCACACCCCCTGCCTGCCTTCAGAGAAGAGGATGAAGTTGCTGTGAAAAAGAGGAGGAAAATAACTGAGAAACATTTGAAAGATGTGTAGAATGTGAAAAGGCTATCTGGACTGTAGTTTTTGAGAGCTTTTTTTTTTTTAATAGCCTCTCTTTGCTGCCTTTTGCTCTTAGTACATGAAAAACTTACAACTGAGCTGTCAGGTTTCAGTACTTAATATGAAACAGAAGATTTGGTGTAAGCTGAGTCTTGAACAAATAACAACTAGGAAATAACCCTTATGAAAGTATTTACTGTTTTCAGCTATCAGATCATGAGCTTATTCCACTGTTCTCCTAACCATAGTCTTTAGTAGCAGCAAGGCAAACCTGGCCAGGGCAAATTTTACATTTGGTTTTAAGTTAAAGGCTGGCAAGGATCATGCCCTCCGTAGACAAACCATCTGACCCTCTCTGAGACTGAAGAGCCACAGGCATATAATTTTATTTCATAATTCTCTGAGCGCTACAATAAAACCCATAAAACCCCAGCCTAACAGAAACACTTATCTAACACAAAGGTGGCATTGGCTGGTTTCTGTTATGGCTCTGGGGAAGCTGTAAGCCTTCACCAGGTTGATGGCAGAATCATTCGTGCTAGCACATAGGGTGGATTTTCATTCCCAACCACTTCAGTAGGGAGAAAGGAAAAACTAAAATCCTTTCACTCCCCGTGGCTATAGCGGATCTATCTATCAAGACTTCACAGGAAATCTGGCATTACTTCATAATGCAAATGAACTTGACTAGGGCCTTCTCGAAGGGAGAAAAAAAGTGGAATAAAACATAGATTTTTGCAAAATGTTCATGAACTTATTGGAAAAAGAAATTTCATTTTGATGTTAGCCTTCTAAAACTATCATTTTTAATGAATATTAATTCAGACTTCTGAACTCAGAATGATTTTCAAGAGGAAAAAAAATCATGCAAAAATGGGCAATGTCAGGAATGTCATAACAAATTATCTTCTGCTATTAATAGCTTTTATCCCTTGAGGATCTTCAAAACTAATGACTTCCAACAGTCAGCTCTTCTTTCAATGACTTGTTACTTTCTAGAGACCAATAGTTTGATCAGAAAATTCAAGGTGTCCTTTTTAATCCATGGTTACTGCATGATTTAGCCCTTTCTTAATTTAAGCTTTTGCCAGTAGAATCTGCTTAACATTGAAATAAAACCCTTAATAAATTTATACTACTCACTCAACCCAAGACACATGGGTATTTGTTATGATCCTTAAGGAGTTGATAGCAAAGGTGGCTATTTCAGGGGACAATCCACAGCACAAGCCCATCTTTGGTGCTCTGAAATGTTTTTGTGTGGGAGGCTTCAGGGAACAGGAGGTGCCCGGGAAGCCAGAGGCAGGGATGTGACCACAGTACATTTGTACATGCACACACTGAGATAATTTTCCAGTGTTACAGGACCCCATGGCTGTAAGTAAAGAGAGGACAAAAAAATGTGAGTGCCATAGTGGGTCGAACAAAGGTCCGTCTGACCCAGGATGGTCTGTTTCCAGCTATAGACACCAATGGATGCTTGAGAAAACTGCTCTGTCTCTACACGGAGGCATGGCACTGCCTCTGAAGTCTCTCAGAGCCATATAGAGGCGAGCGTGTGGCTCCTACGAATGCACTCATCTGTGGTCTTAACCCTGTCAAGGGCAATATGTGCACCCATAGCACTCCCCTCAATTCACCTTTCCTGAGCCCGTTCTTCTTGTCACCTTCCTTCTTCTTCCACGGGCAGCAATAAGGAAGCGAGGAAGGAGTGGAAGATGGCAACAAGTGCTTCCCTGAGGCTGTACTACACACTCTTGGTCTGGTGGGAACATCTTCCCCATTGCATATCAGATGCCTTAAATATTCAGCTCTTACTGCTGTTCTGGGGTAAGAAATGGCAATTAATGCACACTAAAATTCAGGCTGAAATAATGTAAAAAGCAGGCCCTCTCTAACCTCAAACTCAGTTCAGTCTATATGTTCGGCTGCCACCAAGTTGCTGGGCTGCTTAAGATTTAATCAGTCAACAATCCCACTACAGCTTGGGTTTTCTTGGTGTGGGTATTTTTTTTTAAATTTAGTTTGATGGTTGGTTGGTTTTCGGTGGAAAGACCTGGTTTGGGGTATGTGCCTTTATGTGGGTATCCAGGTGGGGCGCAGTGCATCCTTACTTGTATCTCAGCTAAAGCAAAGGCTGCACGGTAAGTTCCCTTTATTAAACGTCCCTCAAATATTCCTGGAGCAGTTGCTGCTGTCTCACAAAACACTTTCCTAAAGATTTGGCAGGCGGAAAATATTTTGTGTTTTCTGAGGATGAGTAGCAAGTTTCAAGGTAAATGCACAACAACTGAACAAAGCGCGGTGACATCTTCCCACAGCTCAGGAGGGCTGGGAGAAACCTTGAACTAATGCTGCAGCTCTTGCAGTCTTCATGCAAAAAGTCTTAGTGCCCCCCAAGGGCCCAGTGCCTCGATTTCCTCTTTGTTTTTGGCCTTTAAGGATAGGATAAACTACAATCAGTAACTTTAACCCAACTTTGTCTTGGTTTAGGACGTGGTCGTGCCCTGTGGACAACAAGCTCTAACAGTTACTGCAGGTACAATCAGGACATGTATCCTACAGATATTGGAGGCAAAGGTGTTGGATAGAAGGATTCATCTCAGCTCATGCAGGATGTCCATGATGTAGAAATCTATCTTTGAGCTGCTCACTCAACGCAGTGGTGAGGAAAGGGCACTCTGAGGCCATGACTCACCTGTCCTACTACAGATGCCTTCCCTAGGCACAGAGGACTCCATATGTTATACCATTGACTTCTCTGTTTACTATAAAGGGAGCCTCAGTGACTGGTGGGATGAATTCACCCTTTATGCCTCAGCACAGAAATGATCCATCTTCTGAACCTGTTTGAGTCCACTGGGATTATTTCATTGGTGTATCACTTAGCTTTTATATTAGTATAATGCAATGATGAATCACTTCTATTGTTTTCTGTGGAGCTCCTTTTGATCCAGAGTGGCATAAGTGGGAGGAGATAACTACTGATGATATCATTATCCTTCTACAGGAAAACATCTCCTGAATCAGACTGTCACTACAAATTTATTTTGCAAAGTTGAACGTTGAAATATTTATTTTATGCTACCAACTGTATTACTGAAATTTTACACAGACAAAAGTACACAGAAAAAACGATATTAAAAAAATCTATCCTCAAAGGAAAGAGTAGGGGTAAAACAACCTTTAATTCAAAAAATAAATAAATCACAGGTACTCAAAACCCTCATTATTTACTGTCTCTTTTTCATTGCATTTTTACAAAAGCTGACAGCAGGACTGCTGCTCTTTCCTGTAAATACACAGCTCCCTCTGTCTCATCTTGCCAAAATACATGTGTCTCCTGCCATAAGATACCCCAGAGCATCAGAGACATACACCTGGCTGATCGATATGACGTGGGACTTGTATGTGGACTTTCAGGGGAAGCAGCCAGAGGCCATGAGGAATACGTTAGGAGGTCTTAAATGGCAGGGCTTGCCTATGTGCTGGTGAGCAAATGAAGCCCTTCCATTTGAACGTTCTTGGTACCATTCACAATGTGAAATAGACCTGCACGGACTATAATGGGAGCTGGAAGTCCCCACCAGAGGCAGATGTCACTCTCATATTCTAGTCTTTTCTTATACGGTTTTACTCCATTATAATCCCAATGAATCATCCTGCTCTGATTTATGTCAGTGCATACCCAAAGCGTTACCTGAACACCCATAGGATTATTTCCAAATCATACTGGTGTGAATCACAGGTGTATTTGGTTGTGGAATTAGCTCTAATTTAAAGACTATATGGGACTAGAATAAGATCTAGCACAAGTAATGTTCACTCTGCCCTTTTTCTGTACTTCAACCCCATGCATCAGTAATACAAAGCAATATTGTACTCCTCCCTACCTATATATCTACATATCCATCTGCGGAGGCACCAATGAAACATAGCGCACACAGGCATCCACTATAGGGGATGGACAGACAGAGAGTCTGCTGTAAGAAAATGTAAATTTTCCTGGTGGCCTGACTGGTTGGCAACCTGCGCATGCACACGCTTGTGTGTGGATACCGGGAAGCTATTGAGATGGTGGCACTAGCTTCGCCAGCGTAAAGCCTGATCGAGGTATACAGGTCACCCAATACTACCCTCGTGTAATCCTGCTTTGACCATTGCAGCAATACTGTTGGAACTAAACACAAAATGGTCCCACTGCAGAAAGTGCTCTCTGCACAATACCTTCTTCTGGACTTGAAGAGACAAAGCATGACACAAGTGAGCACCATAGCAACTCAAGCAGATTTTTTTTTTTCCAAGAAAAAAGCGACAACATGTGGAGTGAAGCCAAATTAAAGAAGAAAAGTTAATCAGAACAAAGAGGTGACCTTGTATTTCATCTCTGACTAAAGCAGGTTATTTGTTGTTGAATAACACCACTAAGAACTGTACTTTTTGTTTAAGGTACTATTCTGCCTATAAATAGACAGCGCTCAAGGCTGTTTTAAAAAATATGAAAAAATGCAGAAATGAAATTTCCCAATAGCTCAGTCTTGGACAGATTAATCTCAGAGTGACTTGCACTGGAATAGAGGTCATGGAAGAGAAAGTACATTGAGATTGTAGAGGTGTGTCCTACCTCATCCCAGGATACCAAGATCACTGCTGTTTTGCCGAAGGGAAGCAATCTCTGTGGAGAAACCTAAGATGACATCCTTTTTAATGAATAGTTCAGATGTTGTTATCAGCCCGAGGTCTCACAGCCTTCTCAGCTGCTTGGTAAAATACCCAGATCCAAGAAATCAGAGTGCAGGCTTGGTACCTGGACCCCAGCAGGACTAAGGTGCTTGTACGAATAACCTCTTTGTGAAGGAGTCTTCTGCAACAAGGGCTCACAGCAGACGTTGTCCTGTGCACAGCAGAAGGGGTTACCTGGGAGTGCTCTGGACAGAAATAGATGCTTGTAGACACATGTGATCTGCTCTGGTTTAGACATCTGCTTTAGGGCGAGTTGCAGCCTAGATCCTATCCATGCATTGCCTCCATCTCCACTTACTGTAAAAGAGGCACTGAGACATCTATGTTGTAGATGACTGTGTCTTATCCTGAGCTTAATTCATGTACCTGGAACTGGTATATTGCCGTCTGAAATACCCCAGGGTACTGGAGACCTCCACATGGAGCTAGGAGGTATGACAGATAACAGCCAGCTAGGATAACCCGGGTGGGATACCCTAGGGCATCTCCAGTAGCAGGAGATGCTGTGTCTGGGCAACTGAATCAAGACTCCTGTGTCTACTGTCTTCTTAGTCCCCTCCACATGGAATTTTTCTTTTTCTGTTAGCCCCATAGAGCCAGGATCTCTTAAGATCATGAGTTGACATTGTCCCCAAGCACCTCACCACCTTTAACATGTTTCTCCCAGGAAACAGAGTTGTGCTGTTTTCTAAGTGTTGTAGATGAAGTGGAAACACAGAAGGGCTCAGAGCATTGCAGGTACCTATTTCTGTCTGGATTAGGCACCTCAGTGGCTTTGAATATCACGGTCGCTTACTCCAAATCATGCGGGAAGTCTGTGACAAACAAACTGAAGCCACGTCTCCCAAATCCTAATCAGAGCTACCCCTTCCTTTGATAACTTAGGCAATGGAGAACAGCATTATGGCTCGTGGTTTGACAGTGGAACAGGAACATCTGCATTAGGATGACTCCCATCTCACCTGCACAGGTACAGATGAGCAGCACCACAAGCCATGTTGCCTCAGGACAGATGGAAGTTTCCCTCTTGCAACCTCAGGGAGTCCCTCAGCAGTGCAAATGGCCCAGGCCCACTTCAGATGACCTCCCTGCACCAAGGCAAGGGAAGCCCCCTCCTCACACATGGTTTTGAGGCTGCCCTAGGCCAGTCCTAGGAGACATCGTGCTGAGCTGGCCCTACAGAAATGTGTGCAACAGAGACCCTGCTCAAGACACTGTGCACAGTTGCTGCAATACCCCTTTGAAACCCTTTGGCCCCGGGAGATGCCAGCAATCCAACCCAGGGTGCTCGAACTGCTCTGGCTATGACTGGACCACCCCATCCTAGCTGAAAGGATCCTTCTCCAGCGCCAGAGGTGGTGCATACATCATGAAGACCATGACCACCCCAGGTAGAAAAGAACTGCATTCCCTGAGGATGGAGGGCATTTGTTCTGGAAACACTGAAATACAAATTCGAGCAATGCTGATCTTCTGCAGAGTCACTTTTCCCCACTTATGCCACTGTGGTTTTGCCCATGCAATTTAAAACTGTGGGTTAGCAACTCAGGAGTGTCTGCTACGCTGCAACTACTTCACTTACCAGTCTCTGCTCTCCCACAGAGAAATTATTTGTCTGTGTAAGAAGGACATAGGAGAGGTGAGGTGACACTAAAGTGCTCATTACCTGGAGAAAACATGGCAGTACTAATTGGGAGCAAACCAGAAAAAAAAGGAAAAAAAGGAGAAAAAAAAAAACCAACCAAAACCCACTGAGATAAGACAGTCCTGAAGACAAGACAGACCAAACCATGGTGAGCAGAGGATGGGATCACAGCTTTCTTATACTCTGGTCACTCACAAATCAGCAGAGGTGTCACTGCCGGCCTCACCTCTCTTTCCCACGAAACGTTAGCCTGGTCAAACACAGGTTTTCACTTGCAGGTCAGGTGGGTTAAGAGTAAGAGCACAAGGTTACCATCCGTCAGTTGAACCTTGCTGCTGGTTCACCACGTTCAACCTTCTAATCGCAGCCAACAGACAGCTATGCTCTGCCTGCTCTGCAGCGGCATGTGTAGCAGATATAGCTGACTGAATGGCTAGCAGCAAGGCTTTTTTATGATCAAGTGTTGCTGGAATGGTTTAACTGGAAAACCTGCTTCTGTCAGAAGTCAGTCATATCTACCACTCTGGGCCCAAGTTACCTTTGGCAATGAAATCATAGAATCATAGAATCATAGAATGCTTTGGGTTGGAAGGGACCTTTAGAGGTCATCTAGTCCAACCCCCCTGCAGTGAGCAGGGACATCTTCAACTAGATCAGTTGATACTGATACTAGATCAGTAAATACTGCACGAGCATCCACAGCATCCAGATCATGGCACTTATCTTGGGTAGAAAAGTCTCTTTTAGTTAATTGCCCCATGCTCCTTCTGTGGTCAATAGAGAGCTAGTTAACATCATCAAGAGTCCAGAGCATGACTTATCTCATCTTAAAAGAGGCATCTGAAAGAGATTTTTAGGCCTCTATAAGCGTCCGTTTCTCTCCGTTGGCAGTAAAGGGAGCTGAGGGGGACTGGTCCAGCTTTAGACATCTAGCTGAGGTTGTCAGATAAATCACACCTGATCGGTCTTTTTGATGTGGTTGTGTACAGCCCGCATGAGACCTGCTCTACACACAGTTGAGGATCCAAGACACTTGTTGAGAGCAAATCTGTGATAACAGCACAACCACCACCACATCACGGCCTAATCTAAAACTGCATAGCTGTAACACACAAGCAGCACATGCCAGAAAACCGTAAGTAGCAGCAATTTGCTTGTATTGAAATGCTTTGCTGACTTCAGGCTATGGTAAAAGGGTAAAAATAGTCTTGAAGGCTTCTTTTTGTCAGTTCAAGGTCTTGTTAAATATTTTCAGTTCAACAGGGCTTCAATGCAGCCAGGAAACTGGTCCTGAAAACCCATTTTTCCTGGAGCGTCAACATACTGTGGTCTAAAGAAAGAGAACAAGAGCTCTCAGCAAAAATCCCAGCCTCTCTACGTGTGACAGTGTGTGCAATTTAAAATCCATTATCCACCAATATATAAGCTGTGCTTCTTCCACCACTTTTTCCAACGAAAAGTTTATATCAAAGGCTGGCAGTTGTCATAATGCTTTGATCCACGTTCAAATTGCCATTCTGAATTTAATATGAAATTGTTAGCTGAGTCAAAGCGAGAGAAATTTCCCTAACTCCGGTGTTTAACAACCTTTCTGTCTGCTAGCCATCTACAGACGGAGGAACAGGGGAACAGTCATGCTGGAGTCTATTCTTGGATCTACATCCCTGTGCCCTGAGATAGACCCTGGCCTAATCTTTGGTTTTTAGAGAGAAAAGTAAACCCACAATATCAGCCCCCCACTCCCATCCTCTGAGACTGTTCCCTGAGTCACTTTTTAAAAACAAGAGATAAACGGCTTTGACAATTGTATTCAGCGCAACTGAAGGAGCTGTTTCTCCAGGAGCTGATGAAGCCAGAGCCAACGTGTCTGAAATAAGCTATTTGCCACCAACATTCAGCGCAGGAAGATCTACAGAGTAGTGGTAGCATTGCACCTTCTGACACCAGCAGCAGCGCAACGTCTGGTGTTTGCATTTTCCATGACGTTTTCCCTGCGGAGAAGGAATCAGGAGTCCAGAGTTAGCTTTGTGGAAGTACTGCCTAAGTAGTAGTAGATGCACGCCAGTCCTGAGATCAAATAGCCCTACAGTTTGCAGGGCAAGCCCTTGGCCATCCCAGCAGAAACATTTTTGTTTCAGCAAGTGACTCTAACCGGAGCTTGACAAAATCAGCAAACTCACTCCCTACTCACAGTGGTCCATCACTGCCCAAGCTGTGAGTGCATTTTTGGAGTAAAGTAACGTTTGAGTAGCTTGCAACAAGCTCCAACACAGCACGGAAAAACCTGCTTGTTCTAACACCTTATTCTGATGTACAAAAATACATCGTGTAACTATTTGTTCTCTTTCCATGTGAATGGGAACAGTACAGGAAACAGAGACGGTGCAAGGAGCTTATGGAGGAATTGTGCTGTTGTTTAGTCCTCTGAACAGCCTCGGCTGGGACACCAGCTAGCCTGACTGTGAAGCCACGGCAGGAACATGGACGTTTCCCAGAAACTGCAAGGGAAGGATGGGTCAAGATTCCCCTTGCAGGGATATTCACACATATTTACACTCGGCTTCCTCAGTGATGTCCAGGAGCCAATCCCAAGAAAAGCACGTGGAAATCAGGGAAATGAGGAAGTCACCCATTGAGGCTAAGGACTGAGTTTTTCTTGATGCTTAGTTACTAGGAGACAACAGGAGTTTAAGAGGGAAAGACTTACTGGCTCCTCTCTGGAACAGCCGACAAATTGACACATCACCCATTTAGCTGTCTGGAGCAAGGACTAAAACGTCAGAATGGGACATAAATTAGTCTGGTGAGTCTCTAAAAGGAATCAAGGTTAAAGGACAAAAATGAATGCATTAAACTGCTAAGCACCAAGTGAAAACTGCACAATGCTGAACACAAATTACGGATAGGTACAGGAACCAGCCATTCTTCTGCACTCCTCTGTCCCATCAGAAATACCTCAGTGACAACAGGACATTCTCTATAAATATCTCTTTCCCAAGCTTGACTTGTCACACTCTTTACTCCTTGCCATCCAGGAGCTGTTTGTTACCCTCATGAAGGCCCCAGAGCAAAGCAGGACAATCATGGATTCCATGGTCAGCCTGGTTTCAACCCAGAATGCTACAGCTTTGTCTCCTCCTGATCCTTCACTTATATCTTCCGGGAGACAGTAGCCTGCTATGAGAAGCTAGGAAATGTGAAGCTGAGAAAAGATCCATCCTACCTAGGGTAGGTTCACACCATGGAAGCTTTGAGAAGCCACTCCCATTCTACCACTGAGTTTGAAATCCTTGCAGGATTTGAAGAATTTAACGTAGTGCAGGATCTGCTCTCAATGGGCCATCAGCTACTTTGGACTGGTGGGGATTGGAGTCTTCTGTTCTCTCCCCATTTGCTTGCGGACATGGAAGCTGAAGTTCTGCAAACCAGTTCAAGCGGGCATTGGTCTTCCTGTTCCTGACCCATTCCACATCTCCCCTTTTAGCCTGTCCAAAAAGACAGCTGCAAGGCCTCCTCAAGGATGATCCTAGTTGGCATCTCCTCAAAACACCTTGAAAAGCTCTTGAAGGGACCCTAGGTCCAGATCACTAAGAAAGCACCAAAGAGAAAATTCCACAGCTCCAGGGACAGTCCTCTCTGCAGACCGAATAGCTTCACGAGCCATCTGCTGCCCTCCTGAGGGAATATTGTTACCCATGCACCAGTGTTGGGAAATTTGCTGTGCGGTTTAGAAACTGCTACTGCTGGTCATGGGGAGGGACAGCCCGTCTCTCCCCTAGCTCAACGTGCTATCCCTGATCTACTTCCAGCATGTTTGCAATGTCTCTGCTGACTGCTCCTGCTCCAGGAGCCCTGAACCCTGACATCTCCCACTGCATTTGCAAGCAGTCCTCTTAACCTAAGAACCTCTGCAGGTCAAGCTGGCTCCAGTTTTTCCCCTTTCTAGTGAACTACTTCCTTCTTCACGTCCTCCAAGACCTCCTGAGGAGCTCTCCGAGGAGTTTGCAATGTCAAAACACACTCATAAATCAGTTATCTGCAGCTTTCCCAAGGATGAGCACACAGGCGCCGCCGTGTCCCTCTGAGTAATTTCCCACCATTCTGTTTGCGAGACACGAAGCTGCTCAGTGGATTCTCAGCCCCCAAAAATTCCTTCAACTCTTTCTCACTGCATTACAGAGTGCACAAGTAGGTGTTTGCAAACAAGCCCAGCCAAACACTAAGCCCCGTGCTCCCCCCATCCTGACTCAAAGCAAGCATCAACAGGGAATTTGACAAGCTGTGCAATGTATTATCTCATCCCTGCAGTAGCTTTCACCCACGTCTGGTCCGATCAGAAGCCAGTTTCCCCAGTAAAAATGTCAAACAATCTCAGAAAAGGATGCTCAAAAATATCTCATTGCTTTACAGAGTCTTATGTTGCTCATAACTCTTTTCAGCAAGTTTTTTTGGATTGTTTCAGCATATTGACGGTTCAGCTTGCCCTATAAAACTAAACGATCAGTTGAGTAGTCAGCGGCAATGAAGCAACATTTCTAAACTTGTCTTTCCAGTCTCCAGGACCTGATGGCTGTTGGTAGCAAGGTGATACTTCACACCTACACAGCTGAAACCAACTAATAGTCTCCTGCTGGGCTATTGCTTTCTCACCCATTGCACTCTTCCAGCAGCAGTACAACTGAGTAACTCCACGCCAAAATAAATGCTGCTGAGAATTATATCTGTCCTTCCCTGGACTTGAACAAAAATGTGGCGTCAGAAGAGGAAGGGAGGCTGATAAGATATCCATATCTGACCTTGTAATTGTGAGGGGTCTTTCGTAATATGCAGGGAAGCCAGTCGACACCGGAGAAGACAAGGAGGAAAGGGGGACCATATGTCTCACCTCCATGGCTGCCAGCACATTTCTGACTCATTAGAAAACCTGGTTCTTATCCAAGATGCTCTCTGTTGTTACATTTCTGAGCAAGACCTAGAGGGCACATCCTTGCACTGGCAGTCCATGGTTGGGTGTGAGATCCATGCTGACTCCACAGACAGCAATAAAATGTCCTTCAGAAGTACAATCAAAAGATTGTGGCTTGGAGTTGCTCTGATAACAGTGACCCACTGAAAAACCAAAATCCCGCAGCCTGGAGATAGCACTCTCAAATATGATTCTCAGAAATCGCAGCAGTGTCTTTGTATTCATCCCTCCATCCTCTAAATATATCTCAAATTTTAGCACAACGCCAGCGCAATGGGATGCCTAATGCAGAACATGTGTCCATCTGTATTTTCATCCTGGAAAAATGTAGACTCAGGCTTGAGACGGGTTGTTAGAAAATGGCTGGTCTGTCACCCCAGTCTATAGTTTCTTCCAACTGCCAAGTTGCCTGGGGAAAGGTGAAAACCCACTCACTTGTAATGACAAAAGCTGTCCCCGGAATTCCTTTTGTGGTGTCTGGAGGAAACTCATGTCATTCAGCTGCACAGGAGAGACTCTTAAAGCTTTCAGTGAGACAATCCCACCCCAGAATCCTTATGGTGAGACAGAAGTTGGTGCATCTGCCGTGGCTTCACTGGAGAATGCCTCCATCATCAGCTGTGCAGCCCATACCCCAATCACTCAGGGCAGCAGCTTTGTTTTCCCTCACTTGAGCTCCACAGCTCGATACCAACATCTTCTCTATCCCCCTTCTGCTTCTGTTGTTCGTGTTCGGTGTCCATGCTCCTGAGCAGCCTCTTAGCATCCTACCCGTACTGCTGGAAATACTGGAGCCTGTAAGAAACCCTGAGGATTTTCCCTTTACCAGACCACAGATAAGTGCTTTCCTGAAGCAGACATGTCTTTTGCTGCAGTAAGACATGCTCTAAGGGATGCATCTGTGCAAGGGTAAGTGGTTGTCCCACCTCCTCCTCCCAAAAGCCTGACCTCATTTCCAGGGCACATCTACTGGATTATGTTGACAAAATTAAGGTGATGGATCCCCTTGTCAGGGAAAGGATGGTGCCCAGCTGCTGGGACCTGCCCACAGTAGTATCCTGACCTTTCCTGTCCCAGCAAGCCTTAGTCCTCTGTGCTAGTCCTGAGTGGAGACCTTCTAATTCAAATTCTCCCTAGAGGAACAGGGCACAAGTTCCCTTTGCAGGGAACCAGGAAGGAGGCCCTGTCTTTTATGCTTTGGACATACCCAAAGCAAGGTACGACTTTCTCTTATCCCTGCCCATCCTTACAGCTCCAAACCAAGCCCCATTTGAGGGTTGCCTCCTTAAGGTGGCTCCTGCAGAGAGGGAAGCCGGTTCTTCCCCACTCAGATGACGTCTTCTCTTGAGCAGCAAGGTGCAAGCAGACCTCTTCCTTATAAAAGGGATAATGTACATGGCAAATCTGTTCCCACCTTCACCCCCAGCCATGCCAAGGCACAAGCTCAATTTCCAGGTCTGCTTCACAGACCACATCCCTTCAGCAGGGCATCATAAACCCTGCCCGCACAAATGGGCCAACACTCATCATATCAATTAATAAACCAAATAAAAGTCCTCCCTCTGCTGCTCCCACCTACCTCTGCTTTTTCTGCCCCTGTACCCATTACACTACACAAACCTGTGCCAACAACAGGTTGAGAGCTGGTTCTCGGGATCAATGCACAAAGCCTAAGCAAAACCCATGAGGTGAAGCCAAGCATCTGGGCACCCCATCTTTTTTTTTTTATCCCCAATGCAAAGCCAGGAACCATAGGTGCTCTTTAGCCAGTGAGAATATAAAGGAACAAATATCCCTGGCCAAAAAAGCTTTTAAACACCTGCCGAGCTAGGAAGAGTAAGTCACATCGCCTGGACTCTAAGCTGTGGCTTTGCACACCCTGTTAGTACAGGTGATAAGGTTCCCACAAACCCTAGCTTGGCCTTAAGATACTGCAAAGGGGTCCCTGAACGAGGCTGAACCCCTGTTAGGACAGCTGGTGCTTCACAGACAAACACTGTCTAATATTAGCACTGGGAACCGCAGAAGGACTGTCGCGAATAAAGTTCATAGTCCAGAGAAAAGTTGGAAGTAGAAACAATATCTTTTATTAAACTAACTGGTGCATCTAGAGAAAGCAGACAAGCTGTTGGGTACACAGGCTGCTTCCCTTCAAAGGGACCTGGACAGGCTGGAGAGGTGGACCTGTGCGAACCTCATGAGGTTCAACAAGGCCAAGTGCAAGGTCCTGCACCAGGGTCGGGGCAACCCCTGATATCAATACAGGCTGGGGGATGAGGGGATTGAGAGCAGCCCTGCGGAGAAGGACTTGGGGGTACTGGTGGAAGAAAAGCTGGACATGAGCCAACAGTGTGCGCTTGCAGCCCAGAAGGCCGACCTTCTCCTGGGCTGCATCAAAAGAAGCGTGGCCAGCAGGTCGAGGGAGGGGATTCTGCCCCTCTACTCGGCTCTGGTGAGACCCCACCTGGAGCCCTGCATCCAGCTCTGGAGCCCTCAGCACAAGAAGGACATGGAGCTGTTGGAGCAGGTCCAGAAGAGGGCCACAAAAATGATCCGAGGGCTGGAGCACCTCTGCTACAAGGACAGGCTGAGAGAGTTGGGGCTGTTCAGCCTGGAGAAGAGAAGGCTGCGGGGAGACCTTAGTGCGGCCTTGCAGTGCTTCAAGGGGGCCTAGAGGAAAGATGGGGACAGGCTTTTTAGCAAGGCCTGTGGTGACAGGACAAGGGGTGATGGTTTTAAACTAAAGGAGGGGAGATTTAGGCTAGATATAAGGAAGAAATTTTTTACAATGAGGGTGGTGAAGCACTGGCACAGGTTGCCCAGAGAGGTGGTGGAGGCCCCATCCCTGGAAACATTCCAGGTCAGGTTGGACAGGGCTGTGAGCAACCTGATCTGGTTAAAGATGTCCCTGCTCACTGCAGGGGGGTTGGACTGGATGGCCTCTAAAGGTCCCTTCCAACCCAAAGCATTCTATGATTCTATGATTCTTCCTGAAGCAGATGCCTTCAGCCTGCTATTCAACCTTCAGAACGGAACATGATTTTGAGCAGTCGCACAGATTGTAACCAATTGCTAAATCTGGCAGGAAAACAGGGTTTCCTTGTTTTCCCAAGTTCATATGAAATTCAGGATGCTTGCCAGGGAAGGGAGTAGATATGTCGTTGAGTGTGATGTGTTGGAGTGACAGGGAGAAGGCAAAATGTTTCGTGTTTATTTTTATCTGGGGTCAGTGTTGACTCAGAAGGAAGTCAAAAGAAACTTAGGCAAACAAACAAAAAAATAATCAGGGTTTCTGGTGGACTGGAATTGCCTGCCTAGGTGCTCGGGGAAGCTGGCATGCTCGTTGGTCTCATTAGTCATTTAGAGGTCGTGAGGGCCCAGTGCCCTTGGCCCCTTATCTGCAAACCAGCATGGGGCTGGGAAACTCACAGCTTCCAGCACCTAAGGCTTGAAGTTAAGACCCTAGGGAAAGTTCATTGAAACCTAGATGAAATACTTCAGTCTTAGACTGGAGACATTTTTAGACTGAACTTTGTTTCGCTGGAAAATCTCCCACAAGCTCTTAGCTTGAATGGCTCCCTTAAGGGATCCTGCATCAGCTTTGAAACCACCGAAGGAGAAAAGACAAAGAAAAAGCTCCCTATATGTTCTTTAAAGCAATGTCCATACAGTTCTGCACAAGTCGGAACTGCTTAGACATACTCAGACCAATGATGAAAAAAAAACCCCCACAGCTGGGCAGCGCATCCCAGCCTACATATTTGTAGAGCCCTGAGAAGACCCTGGGTCGTTACATTGAGATCCATGCAAAAGGGACACAATCCTTTGGTCCAAAACCTCTGCGTACCCCAGCTCCAGAGCCAGAACAGCAGAGCCAGGAAGGAGGATAACTCAGCCTGGGAAGTGCTGAGTCCGTATTGCTCCTGGGACCTGGGCTTACTTGTTCCGACCCAGCTGGTCTCTCTCTTTTCTCCCCTGGAGATACAAAGTTTTCAGGGCTGCTCTGCCACCTTCCAGACTTTGACAGTTTTCCCCTTCCAGGAGGCCCTAAGGAAAAAGAAATCCATGCTCACCTGCTTGTACAAGGCCTGGAGACATCTCCTTGGCAGGCAAGCAAAAGTCCAAGGGTAAAATTTAATCCCTAACGTAATTCTTCAATTAATCACTTCATCTGCAATTAGGCTAAAGCAGGCTTATCAGCTATCTGGGTCAGACCTCCCAGTTCCACTTCCATCTACCAGGCTTCATCTTAATCAGATACAGAAAGTGATAAGGGTTAGTCCCCAGTGAAGGGAACTCATTTCTATATGGTAATTAGAGATATATGCATTAAAAATGCCATGGCACTTCCTCTCACAAGCTTATTGCTTCAGATGACTCAATTCCAGTGAACCCAGTACAACCTAATGCGTTCATTAGTTTCCAGGATGATTTTTCAGAGCTGTGACTGTGCGTGAAGCTCTTCTAGCTCTCCATCTCCAATGTGTTTATCTCCGATGTGAAAGCATGTGAGAACAACGCACGTGGCCACAGCATCGCAGGATTTGAAAGGGCTCCAAATAATGCCTCAGATTTATTTATTTCTGTGGCACGATCAGATAGTGGTGGGATCAGAGCCGTGCTGTGCCGAGTATTGCACAGGAAAGCAGAACAAGGAGAGCCCAGAGGCAGAGAGACCACAAGGCAGTGCCTGATCAGGTGCAATAGGTGGATAAATGAGGTGGAATGGGAAAGTTATAGGGATGCAGCACTTGAATATATAAAACTTCTCCAGGGGAAAAAAAAAAGGTTGCAGGAGGTCAGCGATGTAACCGCTGCCTCTCAGATCATCACGCCATCAGGGATTTGGATCTGGGATCAGTATCTTTTAGGAAAGTTTCTGGCAGACTCCCTGTGGAACTGATCTTTCCACATTTCCAGAACTGCTTTAGAGAACTGGAGAGAATGTCACCCTGTTACACAGGGCGACTTTAAGGCTCCTGTGGAAGGGGGTTTGCCCGGTATTCACCTCTCTGTCTTGGGAGGACGTGCTCAAAAGGAGGACAGAGCAGGTGAGGGAGGCACCTTGCACAGACTCTTCTCTCTTGGGAGCGTAGAGGTCGGGGGACTGGAGATGCTAGGAAGACACCTGGTCCAAACTCTGGTACCAAAGGGCGGGCGATTCAGAGGAGAAGACAGCAGATCCTGTACACAGCTGCAGCACATCTCATCCAAAAGGAGGGATATGATGAAATGTTCATCATTACTGGTTGTTTTATGGATTGGTCAGTGACTGTTTGGCTCTCTAGTTCTTATATACACCGCATACGCATATATATATAGTCTGTTACATATGTTCAGAACATACAACATTACATATTTTATGTTTTTTCTATCATATATACTCAGAACACCTAAATATCAGCACAGCCCAAATAAACTCTAATCCAAGGACCCATGGGTACCACTACTGGCACTGACAGAGGTGGCAGGCACCCTGCTTGGCAACAGCAGTTTCCAGCTCTGTGCCAAGTCACGTACTTCTCTGAGTCATCTTACACAATATTAATGGCAAACATCTTCCTCTTTGAAATACTTTTCACAGGCTGTCCGTGCCAAAAGCAGGGATGAAGATAACAATGTCACTATTTAGGATAAAATTGCCTGGGTTTGATGGGAAGAGAAGACATGCCACCTCTGGGATTCCCCCCCTGCTGTCACAATTAAATCGGCGGGGAAAGGCAATTTTAAGAAAATAACAGACTGAAGTAAATTGCCAAGAGTGTGACAGTAGAGACAGAAACATTTCAATAGAAATATTCTCTGTAAAAATAGCCAACCACACTTGAGTAAATCTCAGTCTGCTCTACCAAACCACACACAACTCATGTGAGTCTTTGCTGAGAAGCAGCACCAGCTGAAATCATATCAGAGGAATGAAGTCTGGGTAAAACACCCGGGAAACCTTCAAGTTCCACCTCCCCAAACTTTGCAGCAAGCATGGGCCAGGTCAGCTTGCTCTTTCCCACACAACTCCAGGACACCATTTGGAGGTAAGCACAACACAGGACACATCCCCAGTACATAGTCTGGACGCAGTCATTCTCTTCGGGAGAGGAAAAGAAGAGTTTAGCAATACATACACATGCCAGACCATGCCAGAGGGTGTCAGAGCTGGAGATCAGCCTCTGGCCCATTTAATTTGCTAGCCCAGCCTTGGGGACGCTAACCGTGCAGTGTTCCTGTCCAGCTGCATGGGAGGAGGTAGGTTCACCTCTCCCAAGGGCACAATGCACTCCACATTCACCAGATTAGACCAGATTCCTGTCTTCTCACCAAGGGTAATGTTAAGAAGCTATTGAGAAGGTTTTGGGGAGTGGATATAAGGAAACAGTACACCCTGAATTGCTGGTTAGTTAAGGACCTAGACAGTTAAATAGCTAGTTGGACAACTTTCTCAGCTCTTGGAGAAGTGGGCTTTATTCTTTGATAATCCAAATCCTATGAACATTGTCTTCCAAAAACCAAGACTAAAGGTTTGCTGTAAGTGTATGTGAGTGCCACAGAGGACAGCAGCAGATGAAAAGCGATCCCCGTGTATTTCCAGTAATGCTGAATCACAAGAAGTAATTCAAACGTTGTATTTTCTTGCTCATTCCCTGCTATAGCAGCAGTCTGAATTAGTGCTCGAGAAAGCAAACCTCTGGCTGGGCAGAGCCAGGCCTGGCTGGGCACCAACAGAAACAAAAAAAAAAATCCGTCCACACCATGCATGTGGACAGGCTGTATCAAGAAGATGACGTTCATCCCTTTTGTCAGAGACGCTGGAGATCTTTGTCTCAGGAAAGAGTTAAGTTAGGAGCTTGAGGGTTTTTTTCCAATTAAGCTGTATCTTTTAAACACAAAGAATTTTAATCATAAAATAATACCTGCAATGTCACGGAACAATAGATGTTTTTTACTAGTCAGGATTTTGCACAATAAGACTTTTTGCTTGGGAAAGAAAATAATGATTCTCTGCTATGCCAATATTAAAAAAAAAGAAAGGAAAAAAAAGATATACTGCATTTAGGCTTCCATTGAGAGAGTATATAAAAAAAAATCTCTTTTTAAATGTAATCATATGACTCAGTTCATTTTAACTATTATGAATTGATATTAACAATGGAAGAGCATGGCTCCTTTTTTCCTCCTTTCTTCCTGTGCATTTATACTTTTGCCAAGGTCAAAGCAATTAAGCTTTACTCTTCCGACATGACCAGCTGCTTGGAAGCCCAGGAGAGGAGCAGGCTGACAAGACAGAGTGTGATTTCAAAGGTGGGATGCTGAGGAGAGGGCAAAGCAGCAGCGCTCAGGTGCCATTTCTTCAGATGAAATGGCATGCTGGGGGACATTCAGCCCTTGCTCACTGCAGAAGTGTGTATGAAACCTGGTGAGTTTTGCCTTTATCGCTTACTTTTAGCGACCACTGTCTCGATGAGCGCAGCAATGACTGAACTGAAGACCTCCAGCACACGGATCTATAAAACTAGAGCATTTATGGTACCTTCTCTGGAAGATTTAAGTTCAAGACTGTGACTGCAGAGTAAGGTTACAGAGTGGCTCATAACCAACATTGCCTCAGAGGTGGATTCATCTCACCTGAGTGCAGTGGACTGTGTCCATGGCTCACCTTCCTAGCCCACAGAGACCTAAGATCCATCTCCCTAAACACAGGTTTCAGGTTTTATTTGAGATGACTTAGAGCATCCTGCCTGGCTGCTGATGCAGAAGGTCAAACAGCTCCCAAGGGCAGGTGTCATCTCTGCCAGCCTCATATGAATGTTTCAGGAACGCTTAGTAATCTCCAGCAGCACCAGATACCTTCATTAAGGTGAATGAACCAAGCCCTTGGACTGCAGGAAGTGATAACAGGCACTTGGGCAACTAACTCATGAATCAACTTCATTCGGCCTTCGCAATTTCTTCATCTCTCCCACCAGCTGTGACATGTGCAGCACAGACAGCTTCAGCTGGGTCCGACACCTCTGGGTCCCACTTGTAGTCATCAGGGAGAAATAGGCTCTTCTAGAGCATGAATTTTCCTGGCTCGTTTTGGATGAGAGAGATCTTCTTCCAAATGTCTGATCCAGGCAATATAAGCTTATGAGTGGTTGTCTCTAGCTATATGAAAATTGCATATTCCATTCCCAGCTATCATGAATGATTTAGGCAAACCCTTCTGAGATTTCTCTTCCCAAGAGAAGGGTTATTTAGTGCCTTGTATCCAGGACTCAGTATTGCTTGGCTAAGAAGACCTGTAAGTCACAAGCCAGGGTTTCATAGCATCATAGAATCATAGAATGCTTTGGGCTGGAAGGGACCTTTAGAGGTCATCTAGTCCAACCCCCCTGCAGTGAGCAGGGACATCTTTAACCAGATCAGGTTGCTCAGAGCCCCGTCCAACCTGACCTGGAATGTTTCCAGGGATGGGGCCTCCACTACCTCTCTGGGCAACCCCTTCCAGTGCTTCACCAGAGCCGAGTAGAGGGGCAGAATCCCCTCCCTCGACCTGCTGGCCGCTTCTTTTGATGCAGCCCAGGATAGGGTTGGCCTTCTGGGCTGCAAGCGCACACTGCTGGCTCATGTCCAGCTTTTCTTCCACCAGTACCCCCAAGTCCTTCTCCACAGGGCTGCTCTCAATCCCCTCATCCCCCAGCCTGTATTGATATCGGGGGTTGCCCCGACCCAAGTGCAGGACCTTGCTCTTGGCCTTGTTGAACCTCATGAGGTTCACACAGGCCCACCTCTCCAGCCTGTCCAGGTCCCTTTGGATGACATCCCGTCCCTCAGGCGTGTCAACTGCCCCACTCAGCTTGGTGTCATCTGCAAACTTGCTGAGGGTGCACTCGATCTCGCTGTCTATGTCATTGATGAAAATATTAAACAGCACTGGTCCCAGTACGGACCCCTGAGGGACACCACTTGTTACCAGTCTCCATTTGCACATCGAGCTGTTGACCACTACCCTCTGTTTGTGGCCATCCAACCAGTTCCTTATCCACCGAACAGTCCACCCATCAAATCCATATCTCTCCAATTTAGAGAGAAGGATGTTGTGGGTTTCATCCAACCTTTCATCCATACCGCTTCTGCATTGAGTAGGTGCCTCAGAAGTTAAGCTGAATGCCAGCACCAAGTCAGCGTAATGAAAAAGGGGATTCAACAGGATGCTTTAGAACATACCTTGACCTCCCTACCATAACGTGGAGGTATAAAGGAAGGAGAACACATCAGCCAGGGACTGAAGCTCCCCTCCTGGCTCTTGCTGGCCTTCAGCATTATATTGGTGGGTCCTTCTCAACACTGTTGATTTGCTTCCCTCCCTTCCCAGGTGAGCTGTGCTTCCTGGGAGGAGAGCGGTTGTCTCTCGCTGAGGTCTGCATCCCTTACTGTGGTGCTCCCAGCTCTCAACTGGAACCGATAAATGTTGTAACGCTACAAATAATAAAAACATGCTAGAAAGGCACAGAAGTCTAACACATCATCTGACGACACGGACTCCTCAGACGATAATGCAGAAACCCTCCCCAGGCAATTCCACCCCCTGTCCTCATCTCTATCACTTCTTAATATCTCCCTTTTTCATCAAAACCTTTCATTTGCCTAAAACCACGGCTCTCACGTCTGGGTTAATTCTATGGCAGTGGATCTCCTTCGTATGTAAAAATATATCAAATGATGTACCACTGTTTTTAAAGAAGCTTACTGTGTTTTCATCCTAACAATTTTTTCCTCCTACTGTCAGGCAGCTATTATTGTAACAGCTGTTTAATGTAAGAATAAGTACTGACAAATGGAAGAAAACCTGTGAAATGGCATGCTGCCAAAACCAAAAATGTGAAGTTTTCCCTTCTTCCCAAACCACTGCAAACCCAATAGTTTCTCACATACTGCCAGGCCACTACTCTAAAGGGTTTGGCGGAACACCGTTGGTGGTTTCCCCTGGTGTAGGAGAGCAGCTGGCCAGAACAGGAGTCAGGCACCAAAAAGAAGTTGTGTCATCAAACTCTGGACATCCGTGGTATGGGTCTGAGCATTGAGTGACTTGTCTAGGCTGCCCTTTGCAGTACCACGGAGATAAGTGGGCATTTGTAGAGCACGTGTCCTTTTTTTGAAGTCTACCTTCAGGTGAGGTGAATCGTGCCCTAGAAATGTTTGAGAAGAGTCACTATAAGGGGATTCACATGTGTGCTCTGTAAATGTTTCGTTCCCACCCTGACATCTCATTTAGGCACCTACCTTAAGCATCTCCATCCTCGCTTAACAGATGCTGGCCCAGGTGACCTGGACACACACCATGAAGAACTCAGAGTCCTCCTCCATTCAGTGGAGAGGTCATGGCCAACAGAGAGTGTTTCAGAGACATAAATAAGGTCTCCATTGGCTGTGCAGAAAGCTTGAGCATTTGAGTGCCTGCTTCATGCTGAGGGAGGAAAGGAATAGAGGCCACAGATAGGGAAAAACCAGGGACAAACGTAAGATGGAAAAGGGCCCCTCAAGGCCCAGTGCGCTGGTCTGGGCATCACCACTCACCAGGAATCACAGGCAAGGTATGTCTGAAACCCTGCGCCTTTCCTCTAAATTCAGCACCTAAGTCCTGCCAAAATTTCTTCAGTGATCCATCCCTTAAAATGTGAATGATCTTTTCAGGCAAAATATGAGAATTTTCCTTGAAAGCAGCTGGTTAATATTTTGCCGTCCTCCTACGTGAGTGTTACCTTAACTTTCCCTTTAAGCAGCTAGTTCTAAAATTATACTCACGACGTCTTTTTTTCTGAATCAGAGAAAACTGTTTCCCAAGTGAAATAGATCCCTAACAAATCACCACATTAAATAATATCTTCTAATATTAATTATAAATTGGGCTGTTTGCTGAGGAGAACAGCACATACGCTTTTAACTGGAGACCCTTACAACCTGCATACAACAGTAAATATCCCCATAATTCAGATGCATTCACTCTTTCAAGTCTTTCTGTACGTTTGTGAGCTGGAATGATTGACCCTCTCTGCAAACATCCCTGCCAGGATAGACACAACCTGGCAACCTACTGAAGTTGTCAATTGGCTCCTGTTGTGTTCGCTGTCTGGGGATCTTGCAGACAAAACCTACCAAAGTGAACAGTTTTCTGTCTTATCCTAACGCCAAGATCCCACAAGGTTTTTGTGAAAGCAAAGGTTTGCCTTTCATGCTTTCCCCCTCCTGTATTACGCGGTAAAACTACTTCTTGTTTTGGGAACTCAGCTCCTCCTTTGGACATTTTTGAACTTTGGTAGCAGTAAAAATCTAGTAGATGGTGTACCCACCATCACGGGCCACACATCTTGGCTGATGTCAAGGCCATCATGCTTCAACCGCTCTTGCCAGAGGACAGTTGGGATGTGGAAGTTTTCAGGTATTTATATGGAAATATAAATGCTAATTATGCTCCTGATGCTAATTATAAATGCATCTGTTAAATTTGCAGATTAAATTGTTAAATTTGCCCATCACTCTTAGGCATTCAAAGGGGACAATTCTGAAGCAGGATTTTGTTAAGTCCTTACATGAAATCTTGAGGCTGAGCCTGTGCAGTCCAACGGATGGCTGGGAAAAAAGGATAGCTCATAATGTGGTTTGATTGTTTGGGGAGGGGGGTTGAAGGTTTTTTTTTTCTGTGGTTTATGCAACTGCCATGGATGATTGCAAGGCAGACGGGATGACTGTAATTTCTAGAATGGATGGGTGTAAAACTTGATAAAAAGCTGATTGATTAGAGGCACTTCTCAGCTAATGACTGTCAATTAATTCTAATCTCCAATGAGTGGCAAAGAAAATAATGGATTCCTGCTGGCTACACTGTGCTGTCTGCGTAGATCAAATGACTTTTCTCTCTGCATTGCTGAATAAAGCAGAGTGAAAACTATCAGAGCATAATTCAGAGGCAAGGCTGCTGAATCTGGAGCGTCGTGTTTGTGTTTACCATGAGACACTTCGTCCATACCTGGTCCCACCGCTTGCTCACCCTCTGGCAATTAGGACCCAAGAATTCAGTCTTCCCAAATCACTGGTTACTACGGAAAAAATATCTTGGTGATACCTTCTTCCCTGCAGCATGTAACATTACCTATGGCATTGTCATCTCCTGGGATGGTGGACTTCAGATTTGCCCTTGGCCAAAGCTACTACTTTTCTTAGTAAGTCTCAGACTCCCATCAGACACTCACGGAACAACCATTTCCGAATACCAAATTCCAAGTGCTTCCAGGGGGATGGCTCTGTCACAGCAGAACAGGTCACTACTAGGCTGAGGAATGGGTATTCAGCTGTTTCATGGCTCCTCTGCATCCCCTTTGAAAGACAGGCAAAGCTTCAAGTAAGCAATACTGTCTGCCCTTGGGGCAGGCAACGGCAGGACCCTTCTGAGAAGGGGACCACAGCATCATTACCTACTTGGCATCAGTCATGCAGGATCGACACTGCTGGGATGCCTCAGAGGTGGCTCCAGAGGTTCCCAGCAGACCCTAAAGCTGGACACTGGCAGGAGACTCAAATATCCAATCTCCAACACCCAGTGCAAGGGTGAAAAATGAGTCCAGGAGCTGCCTTCCTCAATTGGAGCTACTATGGGCAAAGCTTTTCACAAATGGACCTTTGTTCTCACACAGTCTGGGCTTTAAGGGAGGAGACAAGAATTTGGCGTGTTTTCCATAAAAAGCTCCCGTCTCTGCAGAGATTATGTCACTAGCGCTGAGAAAGTTCCTTGGAGGTTTCCGGGGAAACCTCTGGAGATTTGTTGGCTGTGAGCTTGGGGAGATGATAAACAGTAACGTCTGCACCGCCAGCTCAGACTGCCCAGGGCAGAGCACCGTGCAGCATCGCCCTGCTCCCGCTGGTGGCTCTGGGTGGGCTGGCTGTGCCACCTGCCCAGCTGTGCCACCTTTGCAGGAGCCAGCTTGCTCCAGGATCAGTTATCAGCTGTTTTATCAGCTTCTGAGGAAAAAAACCAATGTGCTATTCCCAACTGGGATCAGAGGAAATGTCAGTGTATGTGCTGCCTAGCACTAATTAGGAAGTAATTGCTCCTGACGAGGAGTGTTATGTTGAGCATGTCAGCTGTGTTCATCACCTTTTTGGAGCGTGGATCATGAACCCACAAAGTTCAACAAACAGCCTTTTCTCATACAAACTGGCTGGCGCGTGCCATTTGAAATGCGAACGACAGAGCTGGATAGGGACCTCTTTCTGAGAGCACCTTAATAAGGGAGGCCAGGTGGAGTGAAATAACTCAGAAAAGCTGAGATGTCACATACTTGGGAGCTTCTTAATTGAGTTTTTTTAGTACCATGGAAATGTGTTGTTCAAGGCCCTTTGCTACTAAGATCTCCTTGTTGATCACACGTTCTCCCGGCAGACAGTGAAAAGAACGGGAAAAGCTTTACATTTCTTGGTCATCACCAAACAAAAAAGATAACCAGAATAGCTCCTCTAAAAAGATTAGCACCGCACACCCCTCCCTGTATTTTCAGCCTACTAATTATCAGCATTTTTCTCCCTGTCAGCTTACAAAAACATTCATTACCATGGGACATGGCTTTTGTTGAGCGGTGTTCCTACCTGCACGCAGTCCAAGGCAATGCAGGAAAAGTAGAGCTGGCAAGATCATGCTCTCCTCCCACACTCCTGCAATTACTGTGGGTCAGATAAAGAAATAGGAGGCAGTTGTTGCTAACATGGTTAAATGTGACTTGCAAATGCAGAAACATGTGGGGCTTCTGTGCAAAATGTCAATGGACAAAGGCTGGCACAGCTGGAGGGAGGAAAATTCAGTCAAAAGTAAGTATCTGGCAAGTATCTGTCTCCATCTGAGTTAGCCACCTTCAGCCCTTCTGAAGTCAACAGAGATCAAGTCAATCTGGTCAGGGGGTCCTGAGGCACAGTTCAGACGTGAGCCAAAACAGGCCAGATGAATCATGATGTGGAAATGACTATTTTCTCCTTTGACGACAAAGGAGTCTACAGTGATTAACTCAGCTGTGCGCTTTGGTAGGATGGACAGTTGCTTCCTATATATTGGCTTTATTTTACCCGTGTCTTGATTTTTCTCACTATGTTGGCCACTTGACTCCTCTATGCAGTGTGACTAAACACTTCTGGTGTTCCTGAGAACCTCCGTTATTCTGTTTCACTCACTGCTACAGCACTTGAAATCACATTATTATAGGGAATCTCAAGTTTCTTTGAAAGAAAAAAAAAAAAGGAAAACCTTTTCTTTTAATCTTTTTAAACAGGGTTTATGATTTTAGGAAGAGGTTTAACTTAAGCTTTTATGCTTTGACATGTTCAACCAGCATCTCTAAGACATGAGACCAAGTCAGGCTGATTTCACTGGTCCTGTTATCTTTGCTTTGGGGAAAAAAAATTCTTTATCTACTGATAAAAATATACTGAGAAATTCTAAATCCTGACAAGTATCTTCATTCCTGATTGATGTTTTTTTCTCAAAAAAAGGTCAAAGTCTACAAAGTCACTGAAAGAACCAGATTGTCAGACTCTTGCCAGAACCAATATCCTCACTTGGGTCATCCAGTGATTCCCCAGGAAAATGCCCTCTTCTGCACTTCCATCAGTGACCAGAGAGGCCTCCTGAGTGCCTCCGTATGTGAGAATTATATTGTAATTACACATAATTTTTGTCCACTGTAAGGACTCAAAGGATATGCACAACACAAGTGAAAATAAATGGCTATGAGGACTTCTGGAGCACACAGAAGGCCTATATTTTGTATATGTGCACCAGATCAACACCTACACTTTTACTCGTATCAAAGAAGATTGAAATTAGGTGTCTAAATGTAAGTTTTGCCTTTTGCACAGCCTTGAAGTATTCAAGATACCCACACGGGGAAGAGAGATATGAGATAGAGCCTTTGGAGTCTTGCGCTTCCCTGGACCAAAAGTTGGAACCTGCTGGGGCAGAGCATCTCGAAAGGCATTAGATATTTATGTTTAATCCACAGAGCCAACGTCACACTATCTTTCTACATCAGCCTCACAGACATCAATGAGACCCTTTGCAGACCAAGGCTAGAACTTCATCTCACCTCCCTTTGGTAGTCTAGGTGTCTAATCTAAGCCAGATGTCCAGGGTCCCTGTGTAGTCAACGGAGAGAGATGCTCTAGAGGACATCTCGGCCCACTTATCTTCAGCACATTATCTTGGGGTGGGCTAAGCCTTTATATCTTTTATTGACAACAGAGGAACCCTAATGACTACTTAAAGCAAGACTGTCACAAAAGTCTGAAGTTAGCTCAGGTGATCTGTATCCCAATGTGCTGCTCAGCGTGAGCAAAGTTACCAGGATGCTCTGTAGCAAGATGCAGAAGACCTGGAAGGAGAAGCCAGGGCAGCAAGAAGGAGGAATATGGAGGTGCAAGCTGGAAATAGTCTACAAGTGCCTGGCTGGGATTGTGGCACCTCTGTGGATTGTTGTTGGATAAACAGCCCCATTTGTTTCAGAAACACCATGTTTCCACTTTGCAAAAGCAGCCTGAAACAGGCTCTACTAAATAGACTCAACCCAACATCCCTCACAAAGAGAAACTTTAGGAGCTCATTACCAAGCAAAGTCTCTGGCACCTAATTGCCAGTCTGTTTGCTTTGTAATTAACTTCCACTGCCCAGCCTGCGATACACCAGTGACCAATTGCTTCCTACAAAGAGCACTGCTTAGCGTGATTACCCGAGCCACTCTTGCAAATAAAATCACACGCTGTGAAATGCCGTAGAGGCTGGTGAGGTTGTATTCATCAGGAGCAACAACAGAAAAAGGGCTACACGGCGTGGCTGACCACACGATAGGATCAGAAGGACAGGATTCATTATCAAAGAAGCCTCTTTCAGTGGGCAGGCTGAGGTGGCATTAGAAAGACTGGGACATAAATTCTGCTTCCTCCTGAAAGAAACACTGGGATTTATTGACTGGGGAGGCTGGAGCTTCTCTGTCACTGGAGGTTTTTAAGCAGGTGTTAGACAACCCAAAATAATGTCAGCAATTCATTTCACGCAAGAAAGATTTAAAGATAGGTTCCTTTGTATAAAGATATCTTCATGAAAAAGCCTGGAGGCAAATGAAATGTAGTGACAGTGCTTCCAGTGCAGGAATATGCCAAGGTAACACAAGAGAGAGGGATGCTTCTAGGCAGGATGAGTCACTGTTTTCCACTTAACTGGTCACTAGAAACAATATAAAACACTTTTAACGTAATTCTTAGAGTGAATTAAAGCACTGTAGGTGTAGGAGGAGAGGACACCCAGGTGTGGGACCCAGGTGTCCTGCCCTCTCCCATACACACACCTAGGAAAGTGGATGGCAACTTGCATTTAATTTCCAGCACTCTATTAGTGCTTTACAACATGGAGAAAAATTGTTTCCCTGCTCTGGACCTTGGTTTCCCCACTGGTGAAACTGGAGATATTGTCACTGATCTTCACTTCCCAGTCCTCTGTCAGGGAGCAGCCAGAGTGGGGCATCCATGCAAGGGCTTCAAAGATGATTCAAAGTTGACTGAAGACTGCGGTGGTTTGTAGTACCACCACTTTAGTACTGCCTGTAAAGCTACCTAAGAAAGACTGAGAAGAGGGCAAGCCCGTAGGGATGTTTTCCCAGGCTACAGTGATCTGCAGTGCTGGGATGCCGGAGGGCTCCTCTCTATGCAGCAGCTCTGGTTCATACGACGGCAGGATCTCAGCCTCCCGGGCCACTGTCCTGTACAAGCAGATCAGACACGGGTACTGAACCAACTCCCCTTGTGAGGATGGCACAACCACCAGCAGGTTCAGCTCGTGCTGTGCTGACTCCAGGGGCTGGTCCCTGGGTCAGGAAGGAAGAGAAATGCCTGTATTTCTGGGTCTGGAGGCTGAGCAGACTCCTGCCCATGGAGGATGCCCCATGATCCTCTTCAGCCTCTGGCACCGTGCTGGGCACAGGACTCAACGTGGGCTGTGGATTGACACTTTGCAGGGCATGTCACCGAAATCGGGAATAAACCTCTTGACACCAATGTAGTATTAAGAGGTAGGCATTCTTTATTGCAGCGCTGGATGCACGGGGGATCATTCCACCAAGCGTGCATACCGTCCAGTCTAACAAGTGCAATATTTATACGGTTTAATTATACATATTTATTTTCTAAATTTCTTCTCATTATTCAATAGTCCCTCATTGGTGTATATTCCCCTCACTTCAATTTAAAGCCACAGTGTGAATTTAATTCACTGCGCATGCTCGAGGAGAGTGTGGGGGGGTAGTCCTCTTGGTCCTGAATTAAGTCAGTGGTCGCAATCTCCCCCTGCCGGAATTACCCTTCGCCCAGTTTCTTCCCCTTTTGGCAGATCTAAGTAGTTCTTCATGGTTCCTTGACCAGGTTAACCATATATCAGTTACTCTTCTGCTTTCTAACAATCACATCCTGCTCATAAGACAAAGGTGTATTGTATAAGCTCCTATGGAGATAAGGCAGGGCTCTACAGTGGATTTCTATAGCAGCATCTTTATATGTACTTATATTTAATTATTATAACAATTCCCCATTTCTATGTTGCACAACAAACTAAAACTGACCATTTTGGTTACAGGCAGACACTTGTGCAAACGGAGGCTACCTGAAGCACAGCACAGATGCCCACAGAAATTGCCATGACTGAAGAGCTCCGACCTAAGCAGATTTGGGGGACTGGAAGATCAGAGTCTATCTTCTGCCTAAGTACATGCTTCAGGATCAATGGAGAGAGCCTACTTCCACTCCAGCAGAAGCCAGTATGAAAGTTCTCATTGACTTCAATAGCAGAACAACAAAGCTCTGGCACTTCAAAGGTTTCTTTTATGGTGCTTATCCTGTTAATAAGCACCATCCATTCCTTTCAACAGGGGAGTCATCCACTGATTTGCTAACAGCGCTTTGCTCTCCAGGGATGTAGCCCATGTTTATATAATTATGGCAGTTCGCCTACACAGGCAGAGAGGGGACTAACAGCTTCCCACTGCACAGACGGAGCCCTGGAGAAGCAACAGGGGATTTGGCTTCCAGCAAAGGCGTTGAGCTTGTGTTGAAAGTCCTCCCGGTTGAGCTTGTGTTGAAAGTCCTCCCGGTTGAGCTTGTGCTGAAAGTCCTCCCGGTTGAGCTTGTGTTGAAAGTCCTCCCAGTTGAGCTTGTGCTGAAAGTCCTCCCGTTTTCAGCTCTGTGGCACAAACCACTAACTCAGCCCAGTCCACAGAGCAGTAGATGAGTGCTTGGGTTCACACTAAATGAGACTTATTATCACATAATTAGTATTTGTACCAGGGAGTTGGAGAAGTCCTCTGTGGAGCCCAGAATAGAGTGGCTGAAGAGCATCCATTCTCAACGTTTTTAAAGCTGGGACAACTCTTACAGTGCAACAGCAATTTTTTTTTACTTAAAACTGTAGAAATCGGAGGCATCCAAAAGTCATCTGGACATCATCCTGGGCAACCACCTCTTGGCAGCCCTGCTTGACAAGGGGGTCAGACCAGACGACCTCCAGAGGTCCCTGCCAACCTCAACCATTCTGTGATTCTGTGAAATCTTTTTAAGTACAGGAGTAAACTATCTGTTGAACTTCAGTCAAAACTGGATGCCTTTCTAGGAGACAAGTGGTTACTCAGAGCTTCACTTTGAGGTACATTTCCATATTATCCATTTTACTGGAGAACAAATTTGGTATCACTGGGGACACCCCAGGGTGTGTACACACACACACACACACAAAGTAAATCTACATATGACACATGAAAGAAGAGGTAGAAAACCAAATCTTGCTCTGAATCCCCACCTCAGCCCAGAGCAAAATCAGATTTCAGGGAAACAAGACACAACCAGGCATCAACCGTGTGCTCAGATACAACACTGCCTTACAGGGTGTCCTGGTTTCAGCTGGGATAGAGTTAATTTTCTTCCTAGTAGCTGCTGTGTTCTGGATTTAGGATGAGAAGAATGCTGATAACACACTGATGTTTTAGTTGTTGCTAAGTAGTGCTAACACCAGCCAAGGACTTTTCAGCTTCCCGTGCTCTGCCAGGGGCACAAGAAGCTGGGAGGGGGCACAGCCAGGACAGCTGACCCAAACTGCCCAAAGGGCTATTCCATACCATATGGTGTCATGCTCAGTATAGAAACTGGGGGGAGTNTGCATCCCACCAGGGCGGGGGGGAGGGTGAGCGAGCGGCTGCGTGGTGCTTAGCTGCCTCCTGGGTGAAACCGCGACACAGGGCTTCACTTAAAAGAGGGGGAAAAAAATATCCTTGGCACTTAACCTCACAGAGAGATGACCACTCACCACTGCAGAATCGCACTGCTGTGCTCTGGCGTACCCAAAGGAGCAGCTCCAGGCATGGGGAAACAGCTCTTGTGCATCACCTCTCTGTAGGAAAAAAGTTTTTTCTCAGTGCATCACCTACATTTCACAAGCTGCAATTTGTGGCCATCGCTGCTGGTTGTATCATCTGCTGTTGCTGAGAAGAGTCTTTGTGACTCCCCTGCAAGCAGTTGCAGACAGCTCTGAGATCACCCTTCAGCCTCCGCTTCGCCTGGCTGGATAAGCTTAGATCCCTCAACTTCTCTGCAGGCTTTCCAAGGTCCTGCTGGATTGTAGTGCTGTCACGTCCTTAATTTTGTGTCACCTGCTGATTTTTCTGAGTAACTCTGACATTACGTAGGTCATAGGATCGTTCAGGCTGGAAGGGATCTCAGGAGGTCTACAGCCCAACCAGGCTCAGCTATGAGGGCAGAGCGTGTTGCTCAGGGCTTTATCCAGCTAAGTCTTGAAAATCTTCAGGGATGGACACAGCCCTACCTGGCTGGGCAGCCTGTTCCTTGTCTGAACTGAAGATCATGAACATGCTGGACAATATGGGACCTAGTGGTGACCCTTAGTGCACTCCGCTTGTCACTATCTACTGGTTGGACACTAAGCCATTGATCCATACCCTTGGCTTATGATGTATGGCCTCACACTGCAGATTAGTACTAGAAAACCCATTTATTCGTCTTGCTGTTGCCAAATGATAACGAGTCTTTTACTCTACTCTGACGCTTGTAAACAAGCTGATTCCAAGAGCTTCAAATTAATTGCATAGAGAATGAAATCACACGTTCAAAGAGCAATGCTAGTCAAGTTGTTTTCACATCCACTCTGCTCTTGCAAGGAATTGGTGTTGAATGTCAGCATTTTGTTAATTTTGAAAGCCAGTGCTTGCTCAAGATTTTGCTTCAAATAAAGGATTTGGCTTGCTCCAAAGAAAATGGGGAGAGGATGAAGGTGTTTCTAATGCTGTGCAGAGCTGCGCTGCCTGACAGCATGTCATAGCCCACACTGACTGAGAGGCTAACAAGGGAGCAGGGCTTTTTTTCATTCCCAGCCCTGTTTTCTGACCTTTAAAGCATCCTCTCCTTTGAAGTAGCATATAAAATACAAGAACTAGGATGTCACTCATTTTCTCTACCTCTAAAAGAGGTGTAAGAAAACAAGACAACAAACCCTTAAATGTCAAAAATTTCTTCTCTCCTGAGCAGGCACCCAGCAAATCCTCGTGACTATTGTGAGCTCACGCTGCAAACTCCTGCACTCTGGAAACGTGGGCACTTTACCGTGACTCCTCACCTGGGCAAGACGCTAAGTATTTATGAACAGCTGTCAAGAGCCTTCCTTGCTGGGTCCCTCACAATGGCTAACTAGCAGCGGTGTGAAGCCTTGGGGACGCAGAAGTACAAATGATGCTCTGGGTGTCTCTTTTCAGGGTGGTGGCTGAATCACCAGGAGCATGAGAGTTACTGGTCCTAAATGTCCTTGAGCAGGAGGGCTCCCAGACATTTTTCTTAAAACACTGGCTTCCATGTCCTGCTGTAACTCCACAAGACCCCGTTTCTTCTTCTGCAAGTTTGGTTTTTAAGGCTGCTTGGCTTGAATCCAAGGGGTTTTCTGGCTGCGTTGGCTAAAAGCACACCCTAGACGTGAGAGCAGCTAGGCTTTGAAGGATGAGGACAAAGACTTGAATTCCACTGGCCTTTTACATCATTTAAAAGAGGTAAATTTGTGAACTGCTCTCTAGGCCTTTAAGGAAGTCACAAAAGCTGATGGAAGGTCTTGCTTGGATTGTTCTCTTCACCAGCTAGTTGGTCCTCTGTAGAGAAAACCACTTTGAACTTGTGAGTATTTCTACCCTCTAAAAATGACTTTATTACCCTTATTAAGTCTTGTAGACCTTATATATAGAAACCCTGATTATCCTTTCTCAAGTGAAGGAGAGTGAATGAGTTTGAGGAGGGTGATAGAGGGGATCAGAGAGATGAAATCAAACTGCAGCTGAAAGAAGAAGAAATAACTGCCCCACGCCAAAGGAAGTCCATCGTCTAAGCATGGACCGAGCATTTCAGCATAGGGTTACTGTTTTCCTTGGTTCAGGGGATTGAGCGATGCTCCCCTCTTAGGATGTGTTCTTACTACATGGATGATGTACCTAGGAAGCAATGCAAGGAGGAAGGAAATATCTTGTATACTAGAAGGCAAAGAAAGAGAAACATCAATATAGCAGGGCAGCCGAGGGGATTTGGTTACACATTTATTGGCAGCTCTCCCACAGCCGTTCGCAGCTCTCAGAGCTGTATGCAGCAGGGTACACTGGGGTTCCCCCGAGCCCTGCATCTTGTGACATGGGCAGCACCAGAGGAGGCATAACACCTCCTTGGCCTCCTGGTGGGTAAATTCACACCTGCCTCTCTCCTTTAGTCTCCTTTGGCAAATCCCAGAGAGGAGTGGGGTGGGCAAGAGTCAGGAGAAGAGGGGAGCCAGCGCATCGGGGTTCGGTCCTTCGGGCAGGCGGCTGACAGCAGGACTTACAGGGCAATATGTGCACATCTGCGCCTGAGCCAGGCTTCCTGGGTAGCATGCAGAAACCAAGTCGGGGGGGCCCAGGGTGTGATTCATCTCAGCCTAAGGCGGACACCTAAATTAGAGCAGATGAATCATGCCCTTGAAATTCCTCCGCTGAATATAAGCTCCTCTCACTACCAGAGAGCCTAGCTCTGCGGCAGGTATTTGAAAGCAAAGGCTTTGCCTTCTCAGCAGTGCCTACAGCTGGCTTTGCCCACACTGCCCTCCAGGCAGGGAAACTGAGGCACCAGCACAGGCCAGGCTCATGCCCAGACTCCACTTTTATAATCTGGACTTGGACGACACCTACCATCCCTAGGGATAAATGCTTGGTTCCCTCTCAGTGGGATGTGGGGAATGAAAGACATTAGAGGGCAAGTAGCACTCACTACTCAAGTAGCTGCAACTTTATTGCACGTGATCATGGGCAGGAAGGACCTACGGGGTTTGTCTGTGGAGGAAGGACGAGGGCAGGAGAATAAGAGCATTGGATAGCGGCTGTTGTGTCAGAAAGGCTGCGGGAAGGCTGCTCTGTTAAGCAGCAGGGCTGTGCTGCCTTACACCAGCTGCTGAGATGCTTCTCTGCTCTGCTACTGATGTGCTGTTCAACCTCGGGCACGTCATTTAGACCTCACTAGTTGTTTTAAGTTGTCTTATGATGGGGTTGTCGTTTTGGGAAAGAAAGTTGCAAGCAGGGTGAAGAGAGTGGGACTCAGGGGATGAGAGGGCGACCGGTGCAGGGCTAGGTCCCAAGATCCTTGTAGCATCCCTGTTCCCTGCTCACCACGTAGAAGACCTGGAGATGTTTGATCCCTCCCGCAATGCTGACAGCACTTGGGGCAGAGTGAGCAGGGCAAGGAGAGGTTTCTGATTTGGGGGCATTACAGCCATAATTCTTCCTTCTCACTCCCAACAGAAGCCCTGCAGTCACCGACCTTGACTGCAGCTCTCCCCAGGAAAACAAAACCAAACAACGACTGAGTCTTCACATACAAGAAGCCCGTTGCTTGTAGGACAGACAGGTGAACAGGTCGCTGTGATCTGGCCAGGTTTGAAATCAGTGCCGGGCCCATTTGTGCTTAAACTAGTTTTTCATTTCAAGCTCTTATCAGATGAGTATGGTGGATATGGAAGTGGCCACAGACACCACAATGATTTTCTTGGCAGCAGGACGGGAAACCGTGGGCTTGGGCTGCACAATGAGGCTGTGGGAGACGTGGGCCGAAAAAAGAAAAGCTTTCCTTCCTAATCAGATGCTCAAAAGTGATTAAAGAAAAGCAGAGGGGTCGGAATAGCATAGAAAATTACTTGTCATTTAAACACTTTGTTCTCCTTTATCACATTCGCCTTACTGTGTTTCCTAAATTAATAAAAACAATCTATAGCGTAGCAAGGCAGCTAGGGGCTCTCTCAGCCTCAGCTGGCACCTCTCGTGTTTGCAAATCTCAGGAACAATCAGGGACTCACCTGAACAAATAACTGGGCTTCCTGCTCCCTTATCTCTCCATGCCGCATTGTCCAGCTCTCCTACATCGTGTGTACCCAGCACAACAAGCCACCTCGGGCCCTCAAGCCTCCTGATGTGATTAACTGTGGCATCTTTAATAAAACCTGCGGCAATATTTCCTTCTAAAGCAGAGTGAAGATTTCATTTGTGTCTCCTCCTTTATTTTGCCAGATTCCGTTTTTATTTCATTGTATAATTAATCAGGCACTAGAGCATATGACAGCTCGGCTTAAATTCAGTTCTCACTTCTCCTATGCAGCCTTGTCGGATGCAGTTGGCCGGTCGAACACAGAGTTAGACTTGTCTGAAAAAGCAACACAGAAATCACCAATCTGGATCAGACCTTTACTCCATCAAGTCTAACATCTTGTCTCCAATGGCAACCAGCACCAGGCACTTCAGGGAGTGAGAGGTGTACTAGGCGCTGGAGGAGAACGCTACACCAAAACACAACTTGCCCAAAGGGGAAGACGTTCCTAATCCTGGTGGTCCTCTAGACATGAGAGGGTGGCCGTGCCCAGCACATGAAGGGACACTCACACGCACACACATATCCCTCCTGCAGCCTGGATAGCTGCTGAGCTTTGTGTTCACTCTGAGTGCCCGTGGGATAGCCCAATCTACTTGGACCTTGACCAACCAGGTGAAAAAAATGGTGTGTGCAAAGCCTGGAGGCTGCTCAAAGGCTTAGACCTTGCGAAAACATCAGTGGGATTACGTTCTGCAAAGTGCAGAACTAACTCCAGGCACTAAAAGATAAAATGTGAGATCAATTCAGTCCTATACTGATGTCTACACCAGGGAAGTGCAGCATAGAGCTTGCTGGTCTACAGGACTGTGAGCTTTATTTATTTTTCACCCTTTCCCCACGTAGGGTTTCTTTCCTAGTACTGCGGTGTCTACAACTTTCATTCATTTCACCTTCCCACTAAACACCAAACATTTGCAAGCTGGTTATCGGCACTAGTGCACTAACTTGCTTCTACTCCATGATCCCCTTCCCAGCTCTCTGCAGGTCTGTTCCTCCAGGCTATAACTCCCATAGCTGGATAAGCTGGACCTATGTCTTGCCTCTTGGTCACCTGATATGAGGAGTCATTTCGCAGAGCAGGACCGGGCTTGGACATGTCATGCCAGCACCTGTATGGTTCTTGGACGGACTGTCCATGTCAGGACATCAGGTCATAATGTGGTGGCTAGAGGATTTGGCAGGTGAAGGGTTTGGGGAGTTGGGGTGTTTGATAGGAAGGGGGATGAGGAAAGGAGCTTGAGGGTGAGATCCTGGTCTGGGGAGACACTGGGAAGAAGTTCTCATCTAAATAATAGCAAAAAAAGGCAAAAAAAAAATATATATATATATATGAGAAACAGAGAGAGGAGATGCATAAAACACATTCACACATGTATTTATGCATACTACCCAAATGCATGGAGGCCTCATTAGATCAAAAGTGAAGAATTACCTTTTAAAAAATACAATAAAACAAATCAAATCGCCGAAAGCGTGAACGTTTCTAAGCAGGAGCAGGCCAGGAAGAGCTTTCACTGGCATCTAGTGGTACGTTGCAGAGGCAGAGTCACTGCACTGAAGCTTCACTTCCAAAGTGGGTTTCCCCAGAATAGCGGAGACTCTGTTCAGACTGGGAGGTCACCACTTCCAAACTGGGCTTAGGAAGAGACATTTTTGGACATAGCCTAACGCTGCCCTGACCACTTTGTCTATGAAGCCCTTTTGGGGATAAGCATGAGGCGCTCTGAGTCTATTTTTGACTGCATGAGCAAACCCTTGGGGTCATACCAAGGCCCCCTCCCTAGGTGAGGGAGCAGCTGTGACACCTACAACAGGTTTCAATTCGTATTTGATCTCTTCTTTTCTTGGACTTTGGGGCTTTGTATGAGCCTGAGGGGACAGCAGGCAGATCTGGTCTGTTTGAAGGAGAAGGTGAGCCGTGGGGGGACTCACCTGGGAAAATGCAGATGTCAATGGAGAGAAACAGGAGCTCTGAGGGCACAAGTCATCTGCCCTACTAGAGGTGTCCAGTTTAGAATAAGGTAAATTGTGCTCCAGTGAACGATACTGGCCCCTTCCTCCAGACCTCTTCGGCAGCAAAGGAGTCACACAAATGGTCCCCCCAGCTGCGCCAGTTGAGCCCCTCATCCATGTCCTATCTCAACCTCTCTCCCTCCATGGTGCCACACACCAAGATGGGACTGGTTGATGGAGCTGCTGACCGGCACCATCCAAAGGGTTGGTAGGCAGGATTTGTGGGAAGGTATTATGGAAATAGGAAGAATGGAAGGGGGGGGGGGCATGTTGCCAGTTGAGCCAGGCACCCCAACATCTCCTGCCTCAGTTTCCCTGATTCAAAGAGGAGGAGAATAGCATGTTTGCAGCCTTGTGTCATGTTTAGAACATGATTGGAGGTGCTGGCTTTTGCAGGAATGAGTGTTATTGTCCGTCCTCAGAGACATGGGACAGCCCCTAATTGCTGCCCCAGGGAAGAATCATGCTGGAGCAGCTTTTCATCATGCACATGCTCCTAAAACCCTCCCAGAGAAGATCCTGGGCTAGAGCTTCCTGCTGAGTCTCTAAGCCTCATGGTACAGGGCAGAGCCAGCAAGGTGTGGGCGCTTTCTGTGAGGTCCTGCTGAGGCTCATCCTCTCCCAGGTGGTGCTCATCGTTCTGCTACATCAAGTCCATGTGCCTCAGTGTCCACCCTTGTCAAATCTGCACGCTCCTTTTGTGCTTTCGCTGAGCATTAGAAGTGATCCCATGCTGGTAACTAGGCAGCAGCCTCAGTTGCCACCTCCCCCCCCCCGGGGGATTGCAAGCTGCTAGGGACACAGAAATACTCCCTGAAATGCATCTTTCCTCTCCTGACGCTTCCTGGAGCAAGTCCCAGACAATCAGCCTGGGAGGGACGAAGGATGCTTGCAGCACTGCGGGATGTTTTCCTTCCCCCAACAAAAAATAAGCAAACACTCTCAGATGGGGCAAGAGAGAAATGGCCTCATCCTGTCCCGCTGGCTGCCAGGGCAGAGAGGGAAGGATGGGGGACCAGAGCTGCTGGGAAGAACTACCATTCCCAGAAGGCAGTGCGAGCCGGGGACCCTTCCAGCTTCCCACCAATATAGCGGTGCAGAAGAAAGGCACATCAGGGAGAAATTCCCACCCTTTCCCTCCCCGCGCTCCCGCTAACACCTTGACGGTGGCCTAGAAAATCCCCCCCGCCGGCGCGAGTCGAGAGCATCTCCCCTGTCCTCCCCTCGCTCCTTCAACCTTTGCTCTTTGTCTTTGTTTCGCTTCACCCTTCCTCCGGTAGCTCTCACTGCACTGGCCACAGACTTCCTTTAGGTCAGCCCAGCTGCGGCTGCAACACAACTTGCAGCCAAGTCGCAAACACTGTTGTGCCACTGAGACTGCCCTGGAGGAGAGAAATGCCAGCCAGAGATTGATGGCCCGCTCAGGTAAGATGCTTTCGGCCAACTGCCCTTCATTTGTCCGGGTAGCCCAAATAAAAGATGCAGCAACTCCCTGGGAACTGTTTTTGCCCTTGATTCAAACCCTTAACCCCGGGGGATTGCAGAGCTGGAAGTAAAGGCAGGATTTGGACCCGTAGAATCTGGATACTGGGTGGGAAAAAAAAAAAAAAAGGAAGAAAGTAGGCAGGAATTTCTTATTTTACCCTGATCTGAATTCAAGGATTTGTTGCTTTTTGCCAAAACCCAGAGGCAATCGAAACGCTGCTGCGGGTGAGTTGTTTCCTCTAAGGGACCGGCACGAGCATCCGTGGCGAGGAGGGAGGCCATGGACACCGCCGCGAGCCCAGCGCCTGCTCCACCTGCGGCTGAGCGCATCCCCTCAGCACCATCCAGACCTGACAGGAGGGTCCTTGGTGGTGGGAGGCTAAATCCACTACCGCTCAGCGGGTTGATGACCTTCCTCAGTAAAAATACACTTTTCTGAGTCCTCTTGCCAGCCTGGCTGCTGCTGAAGCTTTGTCTGCTGAATTAAAACCTGTCGTAGGTGTCACAGCTGCTCCCACTCCTAGGGAGGGGGCCTGGCCCCCCCTCGGTGTCTTCCCTCCACTAGCAAACGCTAAACCCAGGTCTTGCTCCCAAGGGCGTCTGTTTTGTCTCTCCTGGCTCAGTATAATTTTGCAGGTAGTTGTTTTTTGGTTTTGATTTTTGTTTTCATTTTCCTGTGGTTCCTCTGTACCAGCATGCAGAATGCAGCTTGGATAGGAGCACCGTCGTGCTTCAGTGGTGGCTTTTACCAGCATCAGTGGGGATCCGGACGGGTTAGCCGAAGGGGAAACACAAGCGGCATGACTAAATCTGAAGTCACTTTCCCTGGTATAACTGTTGTCTGAAATCTGACATAGCTGCCCGCTTCATTGACCACTCTGACCTCTCTCCTCTGAGGAACGTGTAGCCGCAACCTCTGCATCGCAGTTGCGCTTGGATGTTTATACTCCACATCTCCCATCGCTCATCCCCTGATCCATGGCATCCCCCCTCCCCAGCCCCCTACACCCTGGTGACAGGCTCCCCAGGGACACATCTTCTCAGCCACAGCCTTCCCAGTGACCCAGACCTCCAGGGACAGCTTTCACTGACAACCCACGTCCTTGCTGGCAGCCTGCCCCGTAACTGGAGATTTTGGCAGCAGCACCTTCAGCCATCAGTACCATCAGTGAAAGCCTGCCCAGCCACGTATGCTCTCGTTGACAGTCATCTCCAGCACCATTGCCTTCCTCCTCTCCGTCTTTCCATCTCTTTTCCCTGCTGCAATTCAGAGCCTTGATAGGAGATGTTGCTCACATCTCTGTTGGCCCTGATTTTTTTTTTTTCCTAATGGAAATACATAGGACCCCGACCCTGCTGTCAGTTGAACCCTCTTGAAAAGGACAAAGTTACTTAAGGTTTCCATGTCTCACTTCCCCACTGCCCACTGAGGACACCACTGACCTGTCTTCTCCTGTGCATGGAGGTCTGCCAGCACAAAGCAGCACATCCCAGTTTGCAAATAGTGCCCAGTTGGATTTGCTTCTAAGTGTTGGGGATTTTGGTTGCTGCACAGTCACGCCTCAAAAATGGGACTAATTATAACAATTACGTCAAAGTGCATTGATTAATTAACTTATTTACTTATAAATCTTCTTGGTCAAAGGACAGAGGACTCTATTCTGAGAGTAAATCACTAGTGCAGCAATAGTAGAGCCGAAACCTCAGCGTCATTGCAGCAGCATCAGAGGTCCCCCATCGCCAGGAGAAATTACCCTGTTCCTGCTCGCTGCTGGAGTCCAGCTGAGCCTGTGGCTTCAAAGGTCTCAGGTCCAGTCTCCCACGGAGCAGCCAAGGTGCCACCCATTGTGTTTACATAGCAAACACAGGAGGTGGAGAAGAAATAATGCCTTAACAATTTTCCCTTTTTTTTTTCAGTCTGGCAATCCGCGTCTCCGGGAATGCCAGGGAAGCCTCTCCAGGAGATCAGAGGAGGCAGGAGATGGAGTTACAAACATGGCATCTGCAAGCTGAGGTGGAAGGAGGCTGAGAAATGAGGAAGCCCATACCCTCCGTGTTGGCCTGGCGTACAGCAGCAGCACCCTTTCCCCTATGGGGAATAAAGCGCATCCATTAAAGTACACTTTGATGTGCATGTCCTGATGGTTTTTGTATCCTCCCAGACAGTCCATCCCCATAACGTTCTGGCTTTTTCGTACCTGCTGGCTGCTTGGCAGCCCCATCACGCACCGCTGGGCGCCGGGCGCTGCTGCCATGAAGGACTTGGTTAAGCGCACGGTGCTGAAGACGCACCTGTGTCAGGAGTGTGGCAAATCCTTCAGCAAGAAGGGAAACCTGAAGAGACACCAGCGGATCCACACGGCAGAGGAGCTCTTCACTTGCAGGGAGTGTGGGAGGCGCTTCACCACCCGGGGCCACCTCATGACCCACCAGAGCATCCACACAGGAGAGAGGCCCTTCTGCTGTGGGGAGTGCGGGCGCTGCTTCCGCCTGGAGATATGCCTGGCTGCCCACCAAAAGACGCACGCCAAGGGTGGTCCCTACCTCTGCGCCCGCTGCGGCAAGAGCCTGAGCACAAAGATCTACTTCAATATCCACATGCGGACACACACGGAGAAGAGGCCATTCGCCTGCGGTGAGTGTGGGAAGAGCTTTGTGAAGAAGGGGACCCTCACTGCCCACAAGGAGATCCACAAGAGGGAGAAGCCCTTCAAATGCCCTGACTGCAGTAGGTGCTTTGGGCAAAGTGCCACGCTGCTGGCCCACCAGAAGATACACCTCCGCGGGGGGCCTTTCATTTGTACGGAGTGTGGGAAGAGCTTGAGCACCAAACGGTATTTCAACGTCCACCAGAGGAACCATGCTAAGCAAAAGCCGCTCGAGGGACACATCAATGGCGTGTCTCTCCAGGTCATCCAGATTAAAGAGGAGCCTGGTTTTGCCTTCAGGTCAGAGAAGAATATGTTGGAGAATATGTCCCATGAAGGAGATGTAGCCCAGGGGTGTAGCATACCTAGAAACCCATCTAATCCAAAAAGCCCTCCTTGGAAAATCCAGATGAAGGAGGAAGCAGACCCACCCACTGATGACACAGCAAACATTACTGCAATAGCCTGCCAGAAACTTTACATCAAGGAAGAGCCACCAGAAAACCCAGACTATGGAAAACTCATTGATCCAAAGATCCCACTGATGGCTTTACAGGGGAGACAGCTTAAAAAGGAAGAAGATGCTGAGGGACAGCATGAACGGGAGGTCAGTATCCGGGTGCTCCGTGTGAAGGAAGAATCACAGGAAAGCATGGAGTTTGGGATGTATTATGGGCAGAAGCCAAACCTCAGTGCTATCCAGAGGATCCAAATTAAAGAGGAACCTGGTGTGGAGGCCAACCACCAGGAGAGCCAGAGCCCAAAGAGGAAGCAGAAGAAAAACTATCAGCCCACCAAAGAGGGGATGTTGGAGAGCCGGGAGAAACCCATGTCCAAGAAAGATCCTTCAGCAAAAGGAGCTCCCAAGGGTGAACGGATATTCCCCTGTCCCGAGTGCGGGAAGAGTTTCAATCAGAAATCAAACCTGACCAGACACAGGAAGATTCACACGAGCGAGGGGCCGTACAAGTGCAGCGAATGCGGGGAGAGCTTCCGCATGAACCGCAAGCTGATCCGCCACCAGCGAGTCCACATGAGCGAGCCCTTCAAGTGCACCGAGTGTGGGAAGAGCTTCACCCAGCGGTCGAATCTGGTTCGGCATCAGAGGATTCACACCAAGGAGGAGCCCTATCAGTGCCCTGAGTGCGAGAAGACCTTCAACCAGAAGGCCAACCTCTTCCGTCACCAAACAATCCACGTCCGCATGGGGCCTTGCAAGTGCACCAAGTGTGGGAAATGCTTCCCCCAGAAGCGCCACCTGATTAAACACCAGCTGCTCCACTCCCGAGGTGGGGCCTACAAGTGTGGGGTCTGTGGGAAGCGCTACCGGCTGAAGAAGTACCTGAGGAGGCACCAGAAAATCCATGCACGGGAAGGAACTGCTCCCTGCACAAAACAGGGGGAGGCCACAAGGACTGGCAGTGGACCCCACCACGCTGAACAGAGAGCACTGGCCCCCATAAAGGATGAAGAGGAGAGCTGAGCGGGTCTGGTGCCTGCTCCTGGGGGAAAGTCCTTTGGGAAAGGGGAGGGATGGAGACAAACTCTGTTCGCCTTATGTGTGCAGTATCTGGGGGTGGGGAGGTCAACCTGAGGGGACAGTAAGGTTGAGGGGGCAGAGCACTGCTGGAAACCAATTCTCTGCATCTTTTCTGAGGACAACCCTCAGAGTATCACCTGCTCACGGTTATGGGATGGGGCTGGAGAGCCGAGCCTCCTCAGAGCACCTGAAGATGGAGAGATAGGGGCTTGGCATCCTTCACAATGGTATGCTTGTGCCCCCAAAGGCTGCCAAAGTTGTGGATGCCAAAATTGACTTGTGTGGGCAATATACAGCCAGGAGGACCAGGCAGGATTTATTTTTATTACGTTACTGTGTTTCTGAGAAAGCTGAAGGGAACCTCTCCCATCTAGGCAAGGATTTAAAGCAAGGGCCAACTCTCTTCTTCCCCCTCATGTAGCTCTGATCCACACCTTGATCCTACTGGGCTGATGGACCCTAGTCAACTGGGTGGTACAGATTTGGGAGGAACTACTGCTAGCCAGACCAGGGTTTTAAGCCTTGAATCCTCCAAATGAGTCTCCCAGATTGGCTTAAACCAGGTCACAAAAAGTAAGTTATGCAAAATCAATGACTGTTTTTCCAAACCTAGCCCAGAGGCCAGCAGATCGTATTCTGGTTTGTGCCCCCACAACCCCACTGCGTGGATGTAAATGAGGATGGCTTTTCTTAGCATTGAGTTTTACATCTCTGATGAGCAGGTGGCTTTGCCACCACAAGTCCCAGAGGCATTGGTGACTCCATCAGCTTGATCCAACACAGGCTGGTTCTCAGCCACCTTCTTCCCTACCCGTTACTGTGAAGCTCTTGGTAGGATATTGGCTTTATTGGGTATGATTTAGGGAATTCAAACCAAGCAGCAGGGTTAGTTGAAAAAGTCTTCAGAGTTTATGGACTACAGAACTGGAAATTATTCCCTGTTGGGATGTTTTCCCTTCCTCTCCCTGGTGTAAAGGGGACTGTGCAGCTACTCAAAAGCATGGACAGTTCATCAGTCTTTATTGCTCACTGCTGATGATTTTGTTTGGGTGTTCCGTGGTCAGATGGATCTTTGTGTCTTGAAAGTCCCTGGTGAAGTGGAGATGCAGAGGGAACCCACAATCCTCTGAGTCATTCCCCAGGATTTCTCTGCAGCACTGCTATGTGGCCACCTGGGCACTGCAGAGCAAAGGCGCATATTAGGGTTCGTTGTGTTGCTGTAAGATGTAGAGTCCAAGAGGCAAGTGGAAAAATATTCCATGGTGAAATAGTAGCTCTACCTCTCTGGTTTTGTGCTGGAAAAGAAGCCTCCTCCCCATCCCCAAGGCACACACCACTTCTTTCTCCCAGGACATGTTGCAGATGGCATCCTCTTGGAGCCATCTGAAAGTCACGCAGTATGACTTTGGGCAACTACCTGCTGTGATGCTTCAGACCCAAACTGCTGATTGTCTGCACTGCCTACTCTGGAGCAGCTGTGTCTCCAGGCAGGGAAACTGAGGCATGGAGGGAAGGAAGGGAACAGGACAAATTGCACTTGAGCTTTGCCTTTACCAGCTACTGGGACACCATTGGGTTGAGGTGTTTTGATGCCATGGCTCAAGCCCAACACTGAGCACAGCTGTCAAACCCCAAAAGCACAGAGTCATTTTGGTGTTTAGACTCCCTCAGCCTTTGATATAGTCAGGCCCAGGACATGATTTCAAACAGCAAAGCAAGCTCTGACTGCCTCTGAAGGAGCCTGCCTCTGTCCTCTCACCTATAAACCGTAGCAAAATCGATTGATATGAAGCTTCCCCTCAAATTGCTCTAACCTGGTGGAGATTCATTTCTGGGACAGAAAAGGCAGACATATAGGGGAAAACAAGCAGTTTAGGATGTTCCAGGGGGGACACCCTTTTAGAAAAATGGGTCTGGGCCATATGGTGGGTAGATAGTTCACTGCAGGACTGGGAAATTCTGTTCCTTGGGAAGAATACGGCTGAGCCAAACTAGCGAAGCAAAACAGCCTCTGTTAGGCTTGCTGAGGGGCAGAGGTATTTATTTCCTTGTCATTAGTCTAGCGTAGGGCTGAAGAGATTTTTATCAGGAAGAGGAACTGGTATGAGACATTTGCCAGTTGTATTACCGTGTTCCTGCACGTAGAGAGGGCAGTGAGTCAATGTCAGTAGCTTTCCTGGATATCACTGGATTTTCCACGGTTGACCATGGCCAGTGTGGGTGTCCCAGCTTCTGGGGAAAATCAGGGCTGATAGTTTGTAATATCTCCTCAATAAAGTAAGTGTTTAAAGAAAAAAGGAAACAAACAGCCTCTTTTCTGTTGTTTTGTTTTGTTTTCCCATAACCTATCACTGAGAGAACCACACTACATTCTACCCACAATCCAGCAGGTGAACCATGCCAGAGCAAGATGTATACCAGTGGTAACCAAATGATGTTGTTGGTGAAAAGCCCTCCGGGCTCTGCTGACTGTGTTGACCAGCTCTCCACCAGCTATGCTGAGGGCTCAGACCCCCCCATACTGACCACAGGGCTCCAGTCGATGACCCACCCCTAGGTACCATGTGAAGTGCCCTAAGGTGTCTGCATAGGGCTAGAAGGACACAGGCCTTATGGGAGGCCTTGACCTTTCAGGAATAATCCCAGCTCCATGAGAAAAAAAGGATTTCTCTGGGGATTGAACAAAGCCAAATCCTCACCCCCCAGTAACAAAATAGCCTTCATCCTTTTCTCTCTAAACCCATTAAAAAGGCTCCCAGATAATATGTCCTGGTTTCTGCTGGAATAGAGTTCATTTTCTTCCTAGTAGCTGGTATAGTGCTGTGGTTTGGATTTAGGATGAGAATAATGTTGATAACACACTGATGTTTTAGTTATCCTAAGTAGTGTTTACACTAATTCAAGGACTTTTAGGCTTCCCATGCTCTGCCAGGTGCACAAGAAGCTGGGAGGGGGCACAGCCAGGACAGCTGACCCAAACTGCCCCAAGGGCTATTCCATACCATATGACGTCATGCTCAGTATAGAAACTGGGGGGAGTTGGCCAGGGGGGCAGTGACCGCTGCTCGGGGATGGGATGGGCATTGGTCGGTGGGTGGTGAGCAATGGCATCGTGCATCACTTGCTTGGTATATTCTGTTATTGTTGTTGTTGTTATTACTACTATAATTATTTTTACTTTATTAAAATGCTTAAAATCCAGATCATTGCCCCATTCTCCACTGCACAGATTTTATGCAGAAAACCACGTCTGTAAGCATTCACTGAGCAGTTTCAGTCACCAAGTGAGAAGGATGCCCACCAGGTCTGATTTTGCCTTCAAGTCTATACAGTAAATTCAGCATGGTCAAGCTGAAACCAATGGAGTTAAATCAAAGTTAAAGTTATGTTAACGAAGAGAGATCCAAACTTTGGTGACTTTTAAAAAGAAATCTTCTGGTCTTGCACAGTGGGTCAGGTAGGGCTTGTCTTGAGACAATTGCTGTCCACACACATTTTTTCTGTGGATTTTAGGAGGAATTTGGCTGCGAGACTTTTTTTGATCACCTTGTTGACTCATTGGCTATCTGTGTGTATCATCTCAGCACCAGTTCTGTCTCCAGCATTCAGCGTGGCCTGTCTGGAGGAGAGACGGAGACAGGCTGTGTTGGGGAGCACTTGTGCAAGAGTGCAGATTTCGTGCTTCGATGGGACACGTGGAGCTGATTGGCGCTCAGCATGTTCTGGGACGGGTGGGAATGAGAGGGTCTTTGGGGCCAGAGCAAACATCTGTGCTGACATAAGTGTCCTGGGATGTTTACTTGCCCTTTGAGAATGTGATAGTTCCCATGAGAACTTCTTCGAGAATCCCAAGCTGCGGGGAGCCTGGTGTCACCACAGATGGGGAGTGAGGAGAGGAAAAAGACCAGGGTGAAAACTGGGTGAGCAACAGGACACTCAGTATCACATACTTCTACACACGCTTTATCTGTTCACGTTCGACTAGCAGCCTCCATGGGGAATGAGTATTTGCTTACCACCACCACCTTAGCTACCTCCCATCCCGTCCAGAGCCAAAGTGATGCAACCAGGTAGCACCACATGGGACCAGGTTATCAAGCTGAACTGCCCGTAGCCAAGGCACACTTGGAGCCACTGCCTCCATCTCCTGACCCAAAGCACAGTCCCTCCCTTGAAAGTGATTTCTTGTGCCGGAACAAAGCAAAGGTGAGAGATCTCCATCAAAGGACCAAAGCTTCTGACTAGTCCCCGCCTGTAGATTTTCTGAATAAGGTCATAGAAAAATCTGTGATCTCCTTTTCTAAGGTCGGTGTTAGCCTGAAAACAACAGCAGCCCCTGCGATGGGGTAGGTGAGGTGGGCAGTGCTGCCCTGTGGCTCTCTGCTAATTGCACAGGAGGTGATTACAGCCCATTGCTATCATTTGTAAAAGGACTGCTGCCAACGGGGGACATTGCAGACCCACACTGCTCACTCTTTTTTCCCACCCCAAGCTGATTTCTGTCGCTTCTGCTTCTGTCTGGCCTCTTCTCTGGGGAGCTGCTCTTTCAAGGACACCAACATCCTCCAAGTTGCTGCAAACAGAAGGCAGAAGTAGGAAGCAGAGATTTCGAGATCCTTCCCTACCAAGTCACAAGATTTTCTCCTTTTTCATCATCTGAAAAATAAGATAAGATGCTTTGCAAGTGGAATAAGATACAGACTGTTCTCATTTCTACATGTGTGTTGGCCTCTGAGGAACAAAACAGACTGAATGGTGAGGGTCTGAACGTAGAGGACAACTTTTGCAAGGAGAGTAACAAGGTTTTGAAGTCATGCATGAATAAGCCGTCATTATTCCTGTGCTGAAGTTCACTCGCCCTCAGACATGTCTGCAAGACCAGAAAACCAGTCCCTGCAGGAGAGCTGGGAACAGCACTGATGTGAGCTCATTTTGGGGAGAAAGGATCTAGGAAACTAAATGTTGGTAATAGAATCATAGAATGCTTTGGGTTGGAAGGGACTTTTAGAGGTCACCTAGTCCAACCCCCCTGCAGGAGGGTTGTAGCTTGTGAGCTACAAGCTAAACAGCCCTGAAAACTAGTGACAGAATCACAGAATCATTAAGGCTGGAAAAGACCTCTAAGATCATCTAGTCCAACCGTCAACCCAACTAGTTATTCCTAGTCACTGCTCAAAGTGTTGGCCTAGGGCTGCAGGCGGAGATGACTACGAGCCTTCTGCTGCAGAGATGAGCTGCGGTGCATCGTGCATAGTCAAGGGCACGCGCTTGTTCAGCCCAGAACTTCCCCGTCAGTGGGGAGAGGCAAAGAAGCAGAAAAAAACCCTGTGACGAAGAATGTGTTGCTTCGATCAAGTTAATTTTTAATAACTTTAACTAGCTTGGGGTAGGCTGAAGAGCAGAGAGAGAAGGGGGGGGCTGTGAAGTATGGAAGAGGTGACTGTAAAGCCTCTGACCAGATGGCAAAAACGAGTTGTGCACCAGATCTAACGCCATGAAGGAGAGACACAGGGCCCGGGAAACACCATGAAAACCAGCGCTTCCCTGCAGGAAGGTGTTAGATTCAGGTCAAATCTTACTTACAGCTTTGCCTGTTTATATTAAATTAATTTATTATCAACGACTTCAGGCTACATTAAAGCCCCGTGTGGGGTAATGCAGCTGATGACTCCATTTGCTGCTCCTGGTGGGGTGAAGGAGGAATGAGCTTGTGGGTGTTCCTGCACCTTCCTGGGTTCTTGCTCCTCCCTTCAAAGCATCTCCTGCTGTTGTTTTCCTAGGCTGAGCATCAGGGTCCTGAGGGTACCAGTAAGTCTTAATGGCCCTGACCAACCCCAAATGGAGCTTCTGCCTGCTACGTCCAGCCCCTGAGAGACTGCACCCCGTGGGCACTGCCTGCACAAGGTTCCCCATGGCTCCCCACCCATCGGGGAGCAGCCGGCCCTCACCGCTCCCAGACACAGAGACAGGGTGTGTGGGGAGGGAGGCAGCAGAGAGAGAGGCTGCGTGGGCACACAGATGCCATGGTGTTCCCCAAAGCACCTCTAAGCCTCTCTGCCTGCATCTGTGCGCAAGAGCTGAAGTGCAGGAAGGAAAGATAAATCAGGAGAGCTCGTTTCCTGAGCGTGAGCCCACATGCCGTCATCATTACAAGATGATCTTTAATTGCAAAGCCCTCCAACCACCCCCTTGCGTGCCTGCCTCTGTCCCCAGCTAAGGGTTCAAGTGTGACCAGAAGCTGAGGAGCTTCTGATGAATTTCCTTGGACAGACCACGCAAAATCAGGTAGCTCGCACACACACACACCCCCGCCCAGCGCTATGGATGTAATGGGAAAACAAGTCACAGAGCAGCATCCCTTTGCTCACTCTGCAGGCAGCAGCATCTTAAAGGCACAAGCGGGGCACAGCTGATCTCTCCAAGACTTTCCTCCTGTCCATAAAGCGACGTATGGTAGAAATCACCCCGCACCCTATAGATGTTCCTTATTGTTCGTCTCTATTAAAGCCTAGGGAGACAGAGCATGGGGATCTCCTGTTCCAAGCAGGACCTGTAGAGGTTCATCCTTTGCTTTTCCAGCCCTCTGGCATGTCCTCGTCTTATGGTCCCAGGGAAGAGGGATGCTCCCAGGGACCATAGATGCACCTAGCCCAGGTGGGCTGGGAGCCCTATTCCTGCAGCACTGTCTGCCTCCCTTTGAGCCCCTTTTTCTCCTTTTTTTCCTGGATAGTTTTTGCAAACCTTTGACACGGGTTTCCTGTGGCTCAGCACTTCAGCCCCTGTGATTAGTTGTTTGTCAGAATGGGACTTCTTTTAACTCCGAAAGACTTTCTTGTTAAATATAGGACGAAGTCTGTAGCAAAGAAAATACCGTCTATTTTTCATTTTACCATCTCCATGCAAGTAATAAGCCTGATCCATCTTTAGCTCAACACAAAGGGGCCCCTTTCTGCTCACCAAATTGCTTGCAGATGCTGGGGGCTCAGAGCAGCTCAGCTGCTAATGCACAGCCTGACATTGCTTAACTGCTTGCTTTTCACAAATTAATTGCCAAGCACCCAGCATGGAAAGTGGCACAGGGCTGTGAAGGTCTGCGCTAGTATTGCACGCCAGCATGGTCAGCCAGATGCTGAGTTTGAGGAGAAGAGGCATTCTGCTGCCCTCAGCAAGACAATTCCCAGTCTGCAGGGGAATTTTGGGCAGCAGGCACGTAATAGCAGCATTATACATCTGTGCAGTCTGAATATGCCCTCTATACCCACACGCTTCGGTGTGTAGCTCTGCCAGTGTGAATCCCTCATCTGGCAGTATAAAAGTAGTCAATTCTGGTAAACAAGCACCGCCACAAAGAGTGGGTCAGGCTCCACCAGAGACGCTGTGCAAGGCGGTACAGCCATGGCTGCTGTCGAGCTCCGGCCGTGTAGGAGCATCACCGACAGCCCAGCTCTGCGTGCCTTCCTGGAAACGGCTCCAGCTCCTCACCAGTGTTAAGACTTAGGCCACGGTGGGTTAAACTGGGGTTAAAGCACTTGTCCCCCTGTTATGGTCTCCTCTTTCCATTGGTATCTTTTGGAGACACTTGAATTTAAGTGCTTAATTTAAGCATCCTAACTCTGAGCTGAATCGCAGCCAAGGCGTCAAAGGGCTGAATTCACCCTGGCCAACTCTTTGACTGTAAGCTGGAAAGGGGCCAAGAAGCATTTTAATGTAAAGGAGGAAAGGAAGTTTCTGGTCCTCTGGAAGTTTTTTTCACTTTACTACGAGTTCATTAATTCTTCAAGCTGATGAAAAAAGGGGAAAATTAGGACAACTAATTGTAAAGTCAGGAAAATGTTTTGAAATTTTTTTAATCTTCTTACTTCAAAAATAAAAGCAAGCTTTACGTTTTGGTGGGTTGGAGGTGCTCTTCTTTCCCTTAGGAGTCAATCCTATCCTAAAAAAAAAGTTTCGTTATGGGGTGAAAGTAAAAGATATTCAAAGGTTTGTTTAGATTTGTGTTTGTTTTCCAGGAAAAAATGTTGAAAAAAATTTTTTTAAGTTTACCTGGAACAAACTCTTGGCTTGACAGCAGATCAGATACCACCACGTATTCATCCAGGTCTACTCTAAATAAAGGGCTCTCCAGATTTCCTAAGTGCTTTAATTAAAATGGGTGAACGAATAAGGGGTATAAGTGCTTTCGATGGAAATAACAGCATGCATGTTTCTAAGAGTGCAACAGCGAGAAAGGGCAGTGGATGTGACCGAGCCTGTTGTACTCCCATGGTTGGCTGCAACCAGAGTAGTGGTCAGAAATGAAAGAGGGAGTAAAACAAGCACTCTCCCTTCCAAATAAAGTAAATATATAGGCAAAACTTGGAAATTAACTGAAGCAGAGGCAGGGGCAGAGGGGATAACTCAATGCCAGGGCTCAGAGCTGAACACAGGAGTCCCAATATCAACTTCTGTTTGGTGTTTTCTACATCAAGCCCCAGTTCCTGCTCTTTAGCTAGGGCAAGTCAAGCACTTACTCCATAAATGACAGCTCAGGATGTGCTTTTTTCTCCAGCTTTGGCACTGAGATGTAGTTTTATTTCATGTCTTGCCCAGCAGGTTTACAGCGTGGTGGTTTGAAAAAAGTAGAAGCATCATGAAAGGGATGCTAAAAATAGGAACCAGACCAGGAATTGAAATGAGGAAGGGGAAGTGAGAGCTTCCCCCCAAAAAAATCTCAACAAAGCTGAATAAAGACAAGAATAAAAATATACTGACTGGAAACACAGTAGCTGGAAACATTCATCCCTTGGCAGCAAAGGACCTGGCTCTGCATATCAGCCCACTCTTCTGGGCAAAGCTGGGAACCGAGAACATGTCCATGTGGCCTCCAGAACCTCCAGACACCCACGCAGGTCTGTACACCCCATGTGGAAAAAACAAAGGCAAGGACGCATGAAGGACACTCCACCAGCAAAACCAGTGGGGGGAAAGCAAGAAGGAGAAGAAAAAAACCCCAAGCATTGTGAGGAGATACGCTGTACCAAGCCCCGAAGACACACAAGTGTATCAGTGTCGTACAGGTGGGAAGAGCTTCTTGAAGAAGAGAAATCCACTGGAGGAAGGTCCAAAGTTGTCTACAGGGTTGGAAGGAGATGCACCAGGACCAAGCAGCATCCTTTGCAAGGAGCAAGACAAGCAAGGCCAAGGAGGCACCATGCCCAGGGCAGGGAGATCCATGCCAAGGATAAGCCTTATGAGACCTTTGCTGTGGTGTACCAGGTGGTACAGGTCCCCACATAAGAGTGGAGATATAGTGGGCTAAAATACCCACCATGAAAGGTGGCCCGGGCTCCTCATCTCTGCAAGAGGCTGTGCTTTCTCCTCTCCGACGTCACGGTGTCTGGATGACCAGAGGGGGTTGGGGATGGTCAGGGTGAATGCAAACGTAAAGGTCACACAGGATCCCTGCTGGCAGCCACTGTCCCAGGGTGGTGAAAATCAGTGACGCTGACGGGACTTTGCTCCCCTTCAGACCTTGACTGATGCATCCAGGTTTCTTCATGTCTCCCACCACCACCACCTGTTGAAATAGAGAGGAAAGCTCTTTGAGAGGTGATCCAGGACATCTGACTAAGTTTTTTTCCCCTGAATTACCTTCTGGAGAAACTTGTCCCTCTCCATGAACCCGAAGAGACCCAAGCTCTCAGCCTGTGCTCTGCAGCTTGGGCTGTCATCACCTCTGGGCCTCTCCTATTCCATGGATGAGAGTAACAAAAAAATCCCACCCTTGTCCAGGATCCAGCAGAATCAGAGTCAGACCCTTCTTTTCTGCTCCCCCATGTCAGACTTTGAAAGAGTTGTGGACTCATTCCATCTGAATAATGATGTCAGGAGACATTGGTTTGGCTTCTAAGTGACACCAGCGAGCACATATTTGAAATCAGAACACACAAGGAGCACAAAACATGCAACCACCAACACAGGCTGAACTCCTGTTTTACAGTACAATTATTTTCATTTTTTTTAAAATTACTATTTTTTTAAAAAGTCCTAATTCTGAGAGTGTGTCCCCCCAACACTTTAACCTGTACTACCCAAGCTGCTGTCCGCAAGGTGCTAGCCACGCAAAGTGGTTGTGTCTGTATGAGTAATTCAGCTGAGGAGAGGACACTTCTCCAGCCCTGAGGGCACCAAGCTGGCTTGCATCCATACAGCTAAATTCCATTCAGGATGGCATCATCCAGCTCTGCCCTGGGACTCATCCCTGGCTCCAGCTCTGACTTAGGCTAAAAGTTTCAGGTAAAGACATGAGAGTTGAGAAAATTGTCCTCCATTGTCCAGGAACATCACCATTTGTTTCAGAGACATGGCTTGGGTTTTCCATCACCCCAAATCAGCACGTGTCCAGCAGCCAACAAATGCTCCAGGACCTGCTATGTGGCCCAGACTGGCAGGACCATGGATTTACTGTGGATTTCTGCAGGCATCAGTGCTGCTGGTTATAACCACAGCCCAGTCCTGGCAGCCTGCTAACTGCTACAAAGCACCCAGGAACAGGCAGTCCAGCCTCCCCTGGGAGCTGGAGAACCACAGGGAGACTCAAAGCCACATGGAGGAAACAATTTTCTTGGACTCACTGTGTGGAGACCCCCTCCGCCATGCCTAGCAGAGGATGCAGGTCTGGGCTCTGGCACTGTCTCACCAAACATCCCCTTTCAAGTCACCTCAGTGCATTGACCATTTGCAAAGTGTTTTGAGATCCACAGACAGAAAGGTCATGGAAGAGGAGAAAAGGGTGGCTTTTCTCGCTTGCACAACTCTAAGGGGGGGGTCAGCCACACGAACAGAGAGAGAAAGCACCCACAGTGAGGTCTCGGAGGTACGTAATGGGGACTTCTAATGCAAAGCAGTGCAGTTCAGCCACCTAAAAATAGCAACTAAAAAAGAGAACTAATGTAAATCAAAAGCTATTTCCAGCCTGCTGCAGCCTGGGCACTGCGTTTCCTTAAAACAGCCCCCAGCCACCAAACGTAGGCATCCTCTGAAGGCAACGGGCGAGCAGCATCCCCGCTGAGGACTACAGCTCCCAGGAGCCTGCAGCCCAGGCAGCGCTGAGTGGGGACCAGGCGCTGGGCAGCCAGGCAGGGGTACCGGCAGCAAGGCAGCGCTGCCTGGGGATCCCCCCACCCACGCCCGAGAGGTTTTAGGGCTGCTGTTTCCTACCCCCAAGCCCCTTCCCTCCCTGACCCAGCTCCTTTTTCTCTGTTTCTCCTCCCCCGGTAGTTTTTACATCACTGACACAGACTTCCTGTGAGTCAGCACCAGCAGACATGAATGAAGTAGCTGGAAGAAGAAGAAGAAGAGCTCAAAGTGGGTAGAAATAAGAAAATTTGGCCAATGACACTTGGACACTTCCAGACCGGCGCGCTGCTGAGGGAGATGGGAGACAGGTCAGTAAAGAGCTGAGCTGGGATGTCTGGGGCCAGGATGAGATGCTCAGGGTTGAACCCCTCCATGGTCTCTGCATGTGTCCCGCAGCATCCCGGGGCAGCAGTGGGACATCTCGGGAAGTTGGGGTCGCTGCTGCAAAGCCGGAGTGTTTTTTAAGGTTGGCTGTGGTGGAGCAAACTGCCCTGGCTGGGATAAATCCCCTTGCTTGTCTTTCTCAGGCTGAATCCTGGCTGAGGGATCTGGCTTGCTCCCCTGGCTGGAGGTGACCGGTGGAGTCCGAGGTACAGCTGGTCCTGCTCGGCATGGGAGCAGGCGGCTTGGCTAAAGGCAGGGAGCAGGAACTTTAAAATCCGCCTAAAAACGATGCTTCTGGGGCATCTGTGCGACAAGTACTTGCAGGAGTGATGGAGGCATGGGTGGGAATGAGTTAATAGGTCCAGCCTCTGCCTTGCAAGGAGGAGCTGTGCCTGCCCTTGCCTGTGTTCCTCTGTGTGTGTGTGTGGTGGTGTGGGGGGTTATTCCCAGTGAAAGGAGCAGAGCAACAGCTGAGGAGCTGCTGCCATTCATGGGTTTCACAAGCAAAATTCAGGCAGCTGTGTTGACACGCAGCCACCTCCGGGAAAAGCAGCCCAGCACGTGGAACAGCCAGAGAGAAAAGTTTGCCCAGAGTCACCTCTAGGCTTGGAAAAGTTGGTTGCCACAGAGAGTAAAAGCAACATCCATTTCTCAGCCTGAAACTTTCCAGAGAACATCTCACCCAACACCCATCCTTTCTCTTGGTGAGAAAAGCAATGCCCTGGATGCCTGCTGGGGTGGCTGGATCAGCGTTGCCTTTGCTCAGCTGAGGGGTCGGGCAGGGGCTTCTCAGGACGCCTCATCACGTTGGGGCACTTGGGAGTCAAGGAGCAGGGGAGGAGAGAGTTTTGGCTGGCTGGACCACCATCAGGCACCCTTCCCCAGGAGGTGCCCCAGATAAGTTGTCCCATGCTGGTTGTCCCATGAAGAAAGTCTATGGCAAATGGGGTTCTTCTTCAGCCTGGAATTTTCACGCAGACGGGTCAATAATGCTGGCGGTGGTGTGGCTGCACCCTTCATGGGTCAGGCATGACAACCTGCAAATTGAAGCTGGCATCAAGGCAAAGCTGGACCTTCAGCAGTCCAACTAGAGGGCAAGGGGACAGGGGAAGGAGTTGAGTCCTTGCTGCCCTCCTGATGTCCAGGAGGACCTCTCTGTCCATTCAAATATCTTCCTGGCCACCAGCCCCAGCAGCCTTGCACAGGCTCCGGTGTCTGCCCCAGCGCTGCACAGGGAACTGAGGACATCGGTGTGAGTTTCACTTCTTGCTCCAGCCTGTCTGGCTGCAGCTGTGACCCAGATGTCCCTGTCCCCTCACCAAGCTGGATGTGACACAAAATCTCTAGAGAAATAAACGGGCACCTGCTGAGGGACAGGAGCCCCACGGAGTTTGCACAGCCAGATGAGCCTCAGACAAGGCTCGGGCAGTTCTGTTTCACAGATGTGAGATTTTGGTGCTGTCTGGAGGCCACGGAGCACAACGTGACATGTCCCAGAGATGAGTAGCTGTTTGCTCATCCTCAACATTTCCCCTTGTAGTCCCAGAAGGTCCCTCTCTGCCAGTGCGCTGAAGGAGGCGTAGATGATTTCAGTGACCACTCTTCACATGGGACGTGTCTGGCCCTGGCCTGGCCCCAGCGCCTGGTCTGGTCATCCTGGCTCAGAGCAGGGATTGTGCCACTCCAGGGATCCTCCAGAAATGGGTCTGGGTGTGCCCCTCCCCGAGAGGGATTTACTTCTAGAGGTGCTGATGACCATGAGTTGGTCCCTGATGGTTATGACCACCTTTACCACCCCTCTGAAGGAAAAGTGGTGTTGGTTCCTGCTCAGAGATCAGCACAGCAGGAGGAGCCCCCCAAACCACCAGTTTCTTGTCATGAGTACCTGGAGATGTGGAGGATCTCCAGCCTGTGCCAGGCGGTTCCACCAACCCCTTCAATCCCTTCCTAGATATTACAGTCTCTTGGCCTTTGGTTTTACTAGAATTAACTAAGCTTGGCTGGGCTTTTATTTATGATTTTCTTTCCCACATGACAGCTTACCACACTAAAAGTGGTTTGTTTGTTGGTTTTTTTTCCTGTTGGCCCTGACAATAACACCTGCCTTGGTTTCTTCTCAGGTTCAGCCCTCATGAAGAAAAACATAGGCTTTCATCTGAAGAAGAGTAACTCAAACCAGCACCGGCATTTTCCCCTGATTGCTACCTCCCAGCAGCCCTGGCAGGCAGGGAAAGCTGGTGGCAATGGCCAGGGGGTCTCCCAGTGATGCCTGTCCTAGTGAACACCACCCAGGCCCCCACCTCTGAAAAACTGGGTGATGGAACAGCCAGCCACGATGACCCTGGAGCTCTTGGAGGTAGAGAATTTTCTCAGCCACACTCAGGAGAAGTTGTACACTTGCATGATTTGTGGGGATGGTTTTGAACACAAAGGCATCCTGGCGGCCCACCAGAAATCCCATAAGGAGAAGATAGAGGCTGAAGGCTGTGAGAAGGAGGGCAATGATGACCAGGCTGGAGAGCTGCATGACCAAGAAGCCATCAGAGCTGGAGGAGAGGCCGATGGGGAAGGCCATAGCAAGCACAGCACACAGAGTGATCCTGAGAGAAGGGAGAAGCCCCATGCCTGCATCGAGTGCGGGAAGAGGTTCAAGACGAAGGTGGACCTCACCAAGCACCTCCGGACTCACACAGGTGAGAGACCGTTCCCCTGCACCAACTGCAGCAAGAGGTTCATCACCAAATCACAACTCAAGGAGCACCAGAGGATCCACACAGGTGAGCGGCCATACAAGTGCCTAGACTGTGGGAAGAAATTTACCCAGAAGTCACAGCTCATCGTGCACCGCCGGATCCACACAGGTGAGAAGCCCTATCAGTGCAGCAGATGCCAGAAGAGCTTCGTGGACAAGTCGCAGCTGGTGGCCCACCACCGGATCCACACGGATGACCGTCCCTTCAAGTGTGGGGTGTGCAGCCGTGGCTTCCGTCAGAAGATCACCCTCATCAAGCACCAGCGGGTCCACAGTGCCAAGGGGGCCCAGCGGGACGCCACCAGGGCCATCATGGCAGAATCCACTCTGGCAGGGGAGAAGATCTTCCGCTGCAGCACCTGCCGGAAGGAGTTCAAGAAGAAGTCAGTGCTGGTGACCCACCAGAGGATTCACACTGGGGAGGAGCCCTACCCCTGCCCCATGTGTGGGCGGTGCTTCCGGCAGAAGATCCACCTCGCTCGGCATCAGCGGACCCATGAGCGGCCCAATGCCCACATCTGCGGAGCCTGTGGGGACCGCTTTGGCAGCAAGAGGGAGATGCTGCGGCACCGCCGGGGCCGCCATCCCCTGCAAGCCCCCCACACCTGCACCACCTGTGGAAAGTGCTTCAGCCAGAAGGTCGGCCTCACGGCCCACTGCCGTGTCCATGCACGGGAGGAGACCCCCAGTGCCGCAGGGAGTGGGCAGCCCCCCATCACCTTCGGTGGTACCCACACCTGTGGGCAGTGTGGGAAGACGTTCACCAAGAAGGGCAACCTGGCCAACCACCAGCGGGCTCATGCCGAAGGCCGGGGTCACCACTGCGGGGCTTGCGGCAAGGACTTTGCCAGGCGTGGAGAGCTGACCAAGCATGAGCGAACCCACACCGGGGAGAAGCCCTATGGGTGCGGGCAGTGCGGCAAGCGCTTTGCCCAGCGCACCCAGCTGGTCACCCATCAGCGCGTCCACACTGGCGAGCGGCCCTACCCCTGCAGTGACTGTGGCAAGCGCTTCGGTGACAAGTCACGCCTCACCGTCCACCGGCGCATCCACACTGGCGACCGGCCCTTCCCCTGCCCCACTTGCGGCAAGGGCTTCCGCCAGAAGATCGCCTTGGTCAAGCACCACCGCGTCCATGAGCGTGGCAGGGACAAGGGAGGTGGTGAAGACATCAGTGCCAACACCAACGCCAATGCTGACACCGATGCCAATGGCAATGCCAGTGCCAACACCAATGGCAGTGTCAAGACCAACGCCAATGCCAATGTCAATGCCAGTGCCAACACCAATGGCAGTGTCAAGACCAACGCCAACGCCAATGTCAATGCCAATGCCAAGGTGGCTGGCAAAGATGAGGAAAGCCCATCTGTCCCCTGGCAGCAGCTCCCTGTTGGCGAGCGGCCCTTCTGCTGCAGCAAGTGTGGGAAGGGCTTTGCCCAGAAGGCCCAGCTGGCAGTCCACCAGCGCATCCACACTGGGGAGCGCCCCTTCCTCTGCACCGACTGCCCCAAAGCCTTCATCGACAAGTCCCGCCTTGTCGTCCACCGCCGCACCCACACTGGCGAGCGTCCCTTCCCCTGTGCTGTCTGCGGCCAAGCCTTCACCCAGAAGATTGCCCTCATCACCCACCAGCGGGTCCACACATGGGAGCACCAGCCACTGCCAGCCCCAGTTCCCCTCAGATCCCGGGGTGAGGAGTGGCCCTTCACCTGTGCCATCTGCGGGAGAGGTTTCCACAAGGAGATCGCCCTCATCACCCACCGGCGGGTCCACACAAAGTATGAGCCCAACCGCTGCAGCAAGTGTGGGCAGGTCTTCCCTGACAGGGCCCAGCTCCAGCTCCACCAGCCCTCCCATGCCGAGGACCGGCCGTTCAAGTGTGCCACATGCGGGAAGGACTTCAAGAGGAAGGAGATCTTGATTACCCACCAGCGGGTCCACACGGGAGAGGTGCCCTTCCAGTGCCCCCAGTGCAGCAAAAGCTTCTCACAGAAGGCCAACCTCATGAAGCACCAGCTCACTCACACCCGCCGGGGCCCGTTTATCTGCTCCAACTGTGGGCAAAGCTATACCACCATTGGACATTTCAAGAGGCACCAGAGGAATCACCTCAAGAAGCAAAGCCCTCTTGGTGAGGGAGAGGAGCCCCCTGAGGACCTCGCGACTGGCTGTGTGCCACCAGAGCCAGTGGGTGGCCAGAGCAGCCCCATCATTGTGGTGAAGACAGAGGCTGATGCTGATGACTATGAGGTCCTACAGGTCCCATGATAGCAAGGAACAAGCACTCAGGGAGGGAAGGGCTGATGCCTGCTCACTTGGGGATGGGGACACTGCATCCGCCACCAAGGTCCACAGTCCCATGGGAGCTGCTCCCCTGGGAACATCTCACCGAATATGGTGGGAGCCAGGAGTGGAAAACTGGGAGGATCTGGACTTCAGCACACAACAATCCCTGAATCAAACCTCAGTCAAAACTGGCTGACACAATGTGAAATCTGGGGGCGAGGGAGGGATATAAATACATATTTTGGCTTCTTTTTTATATCTTATATAAGAGTCCTCATTTCAAGAGGATTTTTTTTTTTGCTAACAGGAGGACTGAGCAGTTTATTTTTTTAAAGCAAGTAAATGAAATCTGTGGTTTTGGGTATATTCACATGACTCCAAGAGCTGGAGCTTTATTAAAAAAAAGAAAGGACCAAAAAATCTCACCAAACGTTATGAGACTTGCCATCGCTGACTTCCTGGCAGGAGTCAGAGCAGACCATCGTTGGTCCCTAGCCTTCCAGCAGCTGACACCAGCACCGGCTGTCCTGCAGACATGTGGAGCAGCGTGGGGTTTGCTACCACGGAAAAATTGCAGCCAGAAATAAGGGAGAATGTCATGGCCAAAGGACTCGGGGATAGTGACCCTGCCGGCTCCTGGGGAAGGGCCACTGAGGTCAGGAACGCTCCTCGTGGAGGGCAAACACCGACCTACACGGCCTAGTTTGCAGAGCCCAAGTAAGAGCCCTGGCTGGAAACTAACGCAGGGTTTATATGAAGACATCGGTTTTCCTGGTTTAAAATAACCTCATGCATGGGCTGGTTGTGCAGGATAATCCCTGGGCATATTTGTTATGGAGTTGAGGGCATTCGTTGCACAGCCACAGTTTCAGATCAGCATTTGGGAGGTTGCCAGAGCTGTTTCTTGCACCGCATGCTCAGTTGCAATGCCAAGATGTGGCTCCTAAACCTGAAGACCGCCGGTCTGTGCCATGTACAGCCACACTGAGGTAGGGAGAAACCCTCTACAACTGTCCTTTGTGTCACACCTTTGCAGTCGTGACCACGGCGTGGCACCAGCAAAAGGTGTGTTTAATTGCTCTGCCAAGAAAAGGAGGAGTTAGGTTGCTCCCAGCACCCCACCACCCTGCATAGAGTTGGGGGGTTAGCAGAGGCTGTTCCCACCATGGCTGTGGATAAGCCTCCCCACATCTGGCATGAAGACTCTGGCCCTATGGGTCCTATAGGACCCCTCTGACCCAGCTTAGTGACATGGAGGTCACCTCCAAGGCGCACCTCCAATGCCACCTGGCCATGCCAACGTGCTGTTCAGAGTGGTTTTAGAGTAGAATAGAATAGAATAGAATAGAATCATTAAGGTTGGAAAAGACCTCTAAGATCATCTAGTCCAACCATCAACCCAACACCACCATGCCTACTAAACCATGTCCCAAAGTGCCCCGTCTACACGTTTTTTGAACACCTCCACGGATGGGGACTCCACCACCTCTCTGGGCAGCCTGTTCCAATGCTTGACAACCCTCTCTGTGAAGAATTTTTTCCTAATATCCAATCTAAACCTCCCCTGGCGCAACCTGAGGCCATTGCCTCTTGTCCTATCACTTGTTACTTGGGAGAAGAGACCAACACCCACCTCGCTACACCCTCCTTTCAGGCAGTTGTAGAGGGCGATAAGGTCTCCCCTCAGCCTCCTCTTCTCCAGACTAAACAACCCCAGGTCCCTCAGCCGCTCCTCATAAGACTTGTGCTCCAGACCCTTCCCCAGCTTCGTTGCCCTTCTCTGGCCACGCTCCAGCACCTCAATGTCCTTCCTGTAGTGAGGGGCCCAAAACTGAACACAGCACTCGAGGTGCGGCCTCACCAGTGCCGAATACAGTTTTGGGGGAGAAGGAAAGGCTTTGCTGGGCAGACACTTCAGGTGCCAATTCAGGCTTGCCAGGGGGATTCAGTTGCTTTTGCATCCTGGACGTTACTGCCAGAGGTCACTTCAGTGACAGCAAGAAGGGGTTGCACCGCTCCCTCCCCGGAGCCGGGTTCCCTGTGCCCACAGCAGCACCCTCCACCCTCCTGCTCCCTCCTTAGCCACCAGGTTTTGCCTTCAAGGTTGCACGAAGGCAGCAAGGCACACCACCGTGTCCATACAATGCTAACTTTCAGCACCTGCCCACGCCTTTGGAGCTCAAGCAGCCCCCCTCCATTAAAATTACCCAGTGTGAAATGATCCCCTTCCCTCCGTGCTTTTAGCAGCACTCACCGCTGCTGGAGCCGGCGTGCGCCCCGCGCTCCATCCCCCAGTGCGGCCCCTGCTGCCCTACGTCCTGTCCATTACATTCACATTCTGCCATGAACCACGGCAAAGAGCTCCGATGCCACGAGGTGATGGCAGGAGCCGAAGGAAGGCTGGACACTCCACTATGCGTGCAAAAACGGGACCAGCCTGTCTTCAAACCCCGCGTGGTCACTGGAGGAACCAAATGGATAGTTACACCAAATTAAGGACCGTTTTCATTTTGTTCTTTTTTCCCCCCCGTAGATCTGTTTGATTTTAAAGATTTCCTTCAGCATTTCTGTTGTTTTAAAAGGCTGGGTTTTTTTTTCCTGCATTTGTTTCACTGGCGGTAAATTCATCAGCCTTAAATCGGTCGACTGATAACAGACCGTGATAATAAGCACACTAAACTATTACATGAAAAGCAGGGAATTAAATCACCCACCGGAAAACAGGCCATGGGGGAAGACTGCTGTTTCCTGAAAGCTTTGTATCCTTTCAAGCTTTTTTTTTGTGCAAGATGTTCTTGCTCCGGTAATCTTTGCACTGCTCTGCCCTATTTCTGCAAGCTAAAGAGGCAGCGAGCTGCGCGTAGGCTCAGCCCTCGCTGACCAGTTGCCCCCGCCTCGTCCCTCGTTTGGGGGATTTTCTCTCAGGAATTAAATGACAGTGAGGAATAAATTATCCAGCTCCCCTTTTCTAACTGATCCCGCTTTCTTTAACTCACATTATGTCTTGCTAATAACCCTGCTGCACATAAACAAACTCGAGCGGGGGATGATCGGAAAGCAGCTACGTACATCGCATGGCAAAACTTCTGCCCTGATTAGGTGACTGCTTTTCCAACCGGGGGGATTATGAGTGATGAGTAACAGACCATGTTACTGGAGCATGGACACGAGAAGGAAAGGCTTTGCCTAAGCATCTTTCGAATAATATCCAGGAGGAAAAATAGTAGAGCATGAGCACGGCCCGGTTGGACTCTCCTTTGGGGAACAGGAGCAGCTCTGCGCTTATGAGCTGTGGTTGGGCGGTTTTCCATTGGCTTTCTAGAAAAGTTTGGCTGCCGTGGGGTGAATGAAGATGAATTCTTAGTCTAACAAAGTCTCTCACCTGCAAATCATCCCAATGTCAAGTATGAAAATAAAACAGATTGGGAATATATCTATTTTTCCCGATCTCGGTGGTTGCGGGTCCACCATGCTCTGGGGCTGGCTTTATCTCACCTGAATTCATGTCTCTACAACACAGATGTAAACACCTGAGCTGGTCATCCCTCATTTAAAATCAATGGAGAGATGGAGAAAGTTATTTTTCTGCCCTATTTAGATGTCCACTCGGGGATGAGACTCCAGGACTTCATTGACTCTACCGGCTACATCTGCCTGTGCTGCAAAGGGGAGCCGGGCTCGGAGGGAGACATCCCCATCGGTTCATGGGGTTTTTAGCCCACAGCAGCCAATCTATTCGGGAAAAGAGCAGGAGCTGTAGGGACACAGGCTGCAATGGCCAGTGGTTATTAGATGTAATCGAAGCACGGGGCCAGCACTGCAGATGCCTCTGTCACAAAAACATCCCAGCCCTTAACAATTTGTTGGCCGCGCCGCGCCGCGCCGTGCTGGCAAAGCTCTGCCTGCAGACGGCCCCGGCTGCGTCTGGCTTCCCGAGGGAGCGAGCTGGTGTAGGCAGGGGTGTGGAAAGGCCGGTATAATCCACACCGAGGGAGATGATTATTTCCCAGGTATATTTTTTATGACTTTGTTTTTATTTATTGGGAGGCAGAAGGTAGCCGTGCGGGAGACGGAGGAACTAGAGGGAGTTGTGAACACCCACTGAAATATTAGCATATGATCCAATGTTATTTGCTGTTCTCCCCTACGTTTCTTTTTACAAAGCAAAATAAATTACATTTTGCAGTTGTCCTTTTTAATATCATGTCCCAGCATACTTTTGCTGTATAGGATCCTCCAGCTATGAGATTCACCTCTTCCCCCTAGATTTTTTCTGTATTTCCTCTATTTGCAGAGAGTTTGCCTCTATTTTTCTAATAAAAAGCTGTACTAAAGAAAGCTGTGCTTCGGTGCTGTTGGATTCAAGTCGTCCTGAATGGGACGGAGGTAAGGGAGGTGAGAGCTTGGGAGGGAAGCATCCACCTGGGACCAGGACACCAGCATCCTCATCTGGATTCAACCCTTCATCCCATGGCCGGTCTGAAAGGGGGATTGTGTGAGACTGAGGTTTTGCTATAGGAATCACCGAGAAGGAACTTAAGTTTCCAAGTCTCTCTATAAACATTTGGAAAAGTATATGCAAGGTCCTCACTCACCTTGGTGTAAATCAGGCTGCAAAACCCAGTCATAAACAGAGGCAAAACACAGGTGGAAACTGTGACTGATGAGAAATCTTGTCTCCAAACATCTGGTGCATCCTGGTCGTCTCCTGCTCAGATCGTTGCTGTTTGCTGGTGACCACGGTTTTGCAAACAGGAGCTCATCAATGAGCAGCAGGGCAGGAAACTTCACACCTTGCATCACACCTTGCATCACACCTTGCATCATGAGCATCCTAAAACTGCTATTCTCTATGCTAGCCCAGTGCCATGCTTCCTGGGACACGAGAAGACCCTTTTTTAAGAAGTGGGAAGAAGACATGATGGAAAAGACACAAACCATGGAAAAGACACAAACCACTGTTATTTAACAAATCCCCAGATGCTGGTCCCCAGGCACTCCTGTTCCCTTCCCGCGGTTTGCCCCAGACCTTAATTTTGCTTTGTGGTTTGTGATGGCACCTGGGCTACACATTTGGGGACCTCTCTAGGCCAGGCATGTATCACAGGCCATTCGGTGACACAACGGGATTTTTTTTCCAGTGCCCCTTAGCTATTTTCCAAGCAACTCTCACCAACCAGGTGAATTGCTGGATCCTCCAACCTCCATCAATCCCCATTTCTGTTTGCACCAGCTGGTCGCGAGAGCAGACTTGCTCCTTCCCTCCTACAGAGGGACATTTGTTATTCAGAACAAAATATTATGTTGCCGTGTCATTTAATCAAGTGAAAATCCATAGGCAGCATCTGTGCAGATGATAAAATGTTTTGGGACAGTTTAGTCCTTTTCTTATCTGAGCGATTACGGTTATGTAAAGACTTTTCTTTCAAACAGAGATGGAGTTTCATAAGCAAGGGACCAAAATAGTGCCAAGTAGCCAGCCATCTCCCCTTGATCACACTGGATTAGTACAATTAATCTGTAGGTATTAGTGACCAGCAGGGTTTTGCCTGGAGGATATAATATATATTTATTATTTCATATCTGATTTCCCCCAAGAGGCAGAAAATTCAATCACGGGCTTTTCTTTTCATCGTTACGTTTTTGCAAATGGGGTTGCGGGATTTGGAAAATTACCAAGGGGCTCCTGATCGGGGTGTGTGGGGGAGCAGTTAGCAAAGGGAGGAACGGGACCTCTGCTCATTTTTTTACGTCTTTAAGAATGATGCAATTGGGAATCGCCTGCTGGATGAGCACGAACTGGCGTGGGACCTCAGCCGGGGCCTGCTGGGGTTAGCGGGAGGGTAGCAAATATCCACCAGTATAACCAGCCCTAACGGCACTCTCCAGACACTACGGCTATTGCTGCCCACCGCTGGAGGAGAACAAAGCTCAGAAATATGGAATTATTTACCTGGAAGCGGATCAGGAATCCTTATTCTCATGCTCCTGTTCAGTCGCTGTAACAACACGTCTCGAACAAATACCCCTTTCACTAACGTGAAGCCTTTGAAGAAAGAGCAGAGCTTTGCTCTGTTCCTGAAATGAAAACCAAAAAGGAAAAAGTCCCTGACAAGCTTTCTTTGCTTTGGCTTTTTGGGAATAGGTGCTGAGGGTTTCTCGCTTTTCTTGCTGCAAAGCAGCTGCATTTCTCATCAAGTCATAAACGAAGGCGTAGAGGCCTGGTCTGAAGCAGCGGCTGTTCAACCCAATTACAGATCAATCGGCTTAAACGCTGCTCTTAGCACCGTATCAGTTAAAGGTTGGCATAGACGGATTTAGCTTGTGGGGGCTGACTGCTGGGAAAGCAACTGATTACGACTCCGGTGGTTCCTGTACCTCCCAGCCTTCATAAACCACCCAAGAGCCACCAGGAGATGGAAAGAAAAGAGAGGAAGAACCGCACAAGTACGCAGCGATCTCTCCTCCAAGGACCTATTTCAAAACCGTCGCCTGCCAATTTTATCGATTATTCACCACTTCCTGTAGTAGAAGAGAAAATAAACCTTTCTTTTTAGGGCCACAGAAATGATGCGAGGGCTGGAGCACCTCTGCTACGAGGACAGGCTGAGAGAGTTGGGGCTGTTCAGCCTGGAGAAGAGAAGGCCCCGGGGAGACCTTAGTGCGGCCTTGCAGTGCTTCAAGGGGGCCTAGAGGAAAGATGGGGACAGGCTTTTTAGCAAGGCCTGTGGTGACAGGACAAGGGGTAATGGTTTTAAACTAAAGGAGGGCAGATTTAGGCTGGATAGAAGGAAGAAATTTTTTACACTGAGGGTGGTGAAGCACTGGCACAGGTTGCCCAGAGAGGTGGTGGAGGCCCCATCCCTGGAAACATTCCAGGTCAGGTTGGACAGGGCTCTGAGCAACCTGATCTGGTTAAAGATGTCCCTGCTCACTGCAGGGGGGTTGGACTAGATGACCTCTAAAGGTCCCTTCCAACCCAAAGCATTCGATGAGTCTATGATTCTTTTCTACCACCCTTCTTCACACGCTTCCTAAAAGTGGGGATGACCCTAAATGCTGTCTAAATCCAGAGCTAGAGTCCTGGCGATGCAAGCCGAGATATTACTTAGCCAGGACCAAGGGGCTTTGCCAGTGCTTTTCATTTTTCATAGCTTTATGAAACAAATGAGCAATGTTCTCCCATCCCCTTGCAGAGAAGATAGCTGCAGATTACAGCAGAAAGCGGAGCGTTACGTGATCGGCTCGGATAGGAACATGGAAATGAGTGCGGCAGAGCGATGTGGAGTTAGATGGAGGTTCAGCAGCCCCCGCTTATAAATACTAAAAACTCTGCCTATCCGGCGCAGAAGGTGAATTGCAGGTCACAGCAAAGATAGGAATCAAAAAGGTTTAAGCCGAATTTCCAAAGTACATCTGTTGGATCTGTCTTTGTTAGGACAAGCCTGTCATCTTCAGCTTTTTTTTTTTTTTTTATCAGGGGGATTTTTGCAACGCGCCGGTTAGGCAAGGTTCACGCTGCTACCTTCAGACGTCGGCCGTGCTCCCCTCCCTGGCGTCCCCCTCCGTCAGCGGAGCAAAGCCAGCGTTTTCGTGATGCCTGGTCGCAATGGCCACTTAAGACTGAGACAAATCCCGCTCCAGACTCCTCTGATCACAGAGGCTGCCCAGGAGGCTGCAACCATCCGTGCTATAAATAATCGCGTTTAATCAGAGGGATCCCCCCAACTCCATAAACTCCTGGCAGGGGGATCCAAACTTCACTCTTTCACCCCAGCTATGCGCTCCCCTGGAGATGAACTACAGCACTGAAATGAGAATTAAAGATCCATAGGTAGGGGAAAGAAAGTGATTTTGCTTCTTATGTGGAATCGATGATCTTAAAGGTCTTTTCCAACCGAATGATTCTACTATGAACCACATTTCTAAGACTTTCTTAGGATTGTTGTCTCACTCGCATTAAAAACCAGGCGGCAACAGCATTTTCAGCCATTGAATTAACAGCAGCATTAGAGCGACGCGATGCTGGAGGTCCAGGGCTGCAGCACAACTGAAACGCCCAGAAGAGTTAAAAATAAAACATATGGTTTCAGTGCCTAAATAGCTTCCTTGCGCTTGCTATTTTCTGCCTGACAGCACCCTCTTCTGGGAAGCGGGTGCTGCTCGCTGAAGGGTGCACCCTGCTCAGCTCACGCCAGCTCCTCGGCCGAGCACCAGCGAGCAAAGGGCAGAGCCCTCCCGGGGTGCATTTAAGCAGAGTGGCACCAGGCAGTCTCTTCTGAGCTTTTTTTTTGCAGCTGCCTTTGAAGGAGTTTGAATCATAGAATCGTAAAATCATTTGGTTGGAAAAGACCTTTAAGATCATCAAGTCCAACCGTACCTGTCCACTACTAAACCATGTCCCTAAGCACCTCGTCTGCCCGGCTTTTAAATACCTCCAGGGATGGGGACTCCACCACTTCCCTGGGCAGCCTGTTCCAATACTTGACAACCCTCTCCATGAAGAATTTTTTCCTAATATCCAATCTAAACCTCCCCTGGTGCAACTTGAGGCCATTGCCTCTCGTCCTATCACTTGTTACTTGGGAGAAGAGACCAACACCCACCTCGCTACAACCTCCTCTCAGGCAGTTGTAGAGGGCGATAAGGTCTCCCCTCAGCCTCCTCTTCTCCAGGCTAAACAACCCCAGATCCCCCAGCCGCTCCTCACAGGACTTGTGCTCCAGACCCTTCCCCAGCTTCGTTGCCCTTCTCTGGACACGCTCCAGCACCTCAATGTCCTTCGTGTAGTGAGGGGCCCAAAACTGAACACAGCACTCGAGGTGTGGCCTCACCAGTGCCGAGTACAGGGGAAGGATGACTGCCCTGGTCCTGCTGGCCACACTATTTCTGATACAAATATCAGATCTTCAAATATTGAAGATCATTGCAGGATCAAGTGTTGGTCAAAGCCACAGCACCCAGTTATTCGCTACCCGCTAGCTGATGGGTGCAGCTCCCAGCAGCCAGGAATCAGCACAGACACCGGTAAAACCTGGCAAATCACTGCTTGGTGTTGCTGGAGCAGCAGGTAAAATCTGCACCGTCCTAATTTTTAATTAAGTATGTCCTCAGACACGTCCCAGCTTTTTTATTTGTTTGCTTGAAACACAGGTCGGCAAGCACCTTTTCGCAAATCACGTGCACATTAGTCAGGACAAGAACACGCGTGTTCAGCTGGGTACATCTCACAAGAACACGCGTGTTCAGCTGGCTGCATCTCCCAGTGACGCGGGCTGTGAGCTAAGATGGGGACGAGCAGCTCAGCCGCCCAGGTACGCCAGGCAGCGCCGGGGCAGACGCCATCAGCATCCGTCTGGCCGGGCTCCAGGTTACACCTCCTCCAAAATCATCCTCATCCCGTGCCCTCTGCGACGGCAGGAGCGCCTCGCTCACGACCAGCAATGGTCAGGTCTCCGCTTGAACAGATTTAACATAGTGCAGCTGGTTCCCGCGCTTGTCTGTAATTTAAATAACAAGGTTTTTCACTATAAACCACACGCAGGGTTTACCTGTGTCCTGGGTTAACACTCCCCTTTGAAGGCCAAGCAGTGAAGTGGAGACACAATTTGCTAATTAGCTCCCTGGTGATGGTTTCCCACTCATGGCTGCAGACTTTTATCTGTTCTTACATGAAGGAAATAGTACTGCTGCGTTTGCTGGCAGAGTGGAGGTGTTTAATTACCTCCTTCAAGCATGGAGAACAGCAGGGAGATGGACAAAGAGGAGCTGGCCTGAGTTTCCAGCCACTGCTCAAAAGGCAACGGTGGGCAGCAGGAGCGGCTGGGACTAACGGGGTCTGACACCTGCTTGGACGCAGGCAGGTCCCCTGGTGCAGCTCAAAACCCAGGATATTTCAGGGTCCGCTCAGATCCTCCGATCCATCCATCACTTTGGAAAGCCCTGCCTGCCCTTCCTACTCCTCTCCCTGCCCGCGGGCTGCTGGCTGGGTTTGTACAGTGCGCGACACGCAGGCACCTTGGCTTGTCCAGTCCGTGTTTCACTCAAATTGATACCCAGGATTAATTTATTACATTAGCTCTGCGCATCTTGGAGCATTTACCAAAGATGATGACCCTCGCTTGCCCCAGCGCAGGGGAAACTGAGGCTAAGAAAGCCTCCCAGCAGGGATCCGCAGGCGCACATCTCCAGGGCTTACATGCCGCAGGTACTTGGAGCAGCCCCAGGTCGAAGAAACACCCCGGTGCATTCGCCCTGCTCCAGACCAGGCACCTCTTTCCATTACCCCTTTCAGGCACAAGGCAGACCCATAAAACTGCCAGTTTAACTCAAGGATGCAGTTTGAGGAGGAAAAGGACGACTGAAAGCGATGACTGCATGCCTGCCGTCACCACCAGGATGAATTTGTGCAACCGAGCCCAGCAAAGCAAAACAAAATCAGCAGCACGGTGATTTATGGGCACGGTGAAACCGCCACCCTCCCCGCCTGTGTCTGCTCCTCCCTCTCCAATGCCCCCGATCCATCTGCTTCTGCAGAAGTTTAGCTAAAACTAAAGGAAATTACTCAGAAACGTTCACTAATTAGTTTGCCTGCCGATCTGGAAAAGGTACCAGGCGCTAGCGCAGAGAAGGCAGCTTCCAGTCACACGAATCAGTTGATGTTTTCAAGCATCCTCTTCCACATTCCTTTTTTTAAAGCCTTTCCTCACCAAGTATCAGACCTGCTTATGCAAGGCTCTAACACAGCTAAAGCTTAGAAGAGGTTTATGCACCTGCAGCTGACAGAGCCAGCCATGGCAGATGTCTGTCTTTACACCAGGGCTGCAGAAAGGTGGGGATCAGGCCTCAGATTTAGTTATCAGGGACAGACGGGCAAAGGCAGGCAGGTAAATTGCAACCTGCAGCTACAATGCTCGGGTTCTTCCCGTTGAAACAGTGACTTTGCTTCTCCCCGCTGCGATTTTGGGGGACTTTTTTAGGGCATCAGATCAGAGCCTCTCAAGAGCATCCAATTTATTTCATAGCTAAGGCTCTGTTTTCTAACCTGTCTTTAAATGAGTGTTCTAAACCCAAGCAGAAGCTTGGAGGAGGATGCTTCCCTACTCTCTGAAGCTAGAAGTTTCCAGCCCAGGGATGGAAATCCTGGTGATGGCAGTACCAGAGCCCTCTCCAAGGCCTAGAGGACATCTGAGCAGACTGAGATGAAATGACACGGAATGAGACAAGACCTTGCCTCCCTGCTTTTTAAGTGGGATGAGAGCCCGGAACACAAGTAGGTGTCAGGCCTCCTGTAATGGGTCTGGGTCAGGCAGGGGTTAGTGCTCCCCAATCACTAGGGTGCCATTCCCACCTCCAGCTGTGGTAAGACACTGTGGGCACATGGGTTTGAGGTTCTCCAGTGCCCGGGGAAGTCAAAGGGTACCCGGCTCTTTTCCCACCTGCTTAGGGCAACCTCTGGTTTCAGTCCTTGCTGCCAGAAGACATTTAATGAAAAAGCGACCCTGCCAGCGCTCCTACTCTCCACACTGCTCGCTCCCTCAGCCAAGCAAACCAACCATGCCAAGCAAGAGCAAGAACTGGAAAAGGATTTTCCACCCCCTCTCCATTCTCCTGCATGCAAGCGCTCCCAATTCTGCAAAAACAGGTATTAACACCAACAGGTATTAAACACCACTTTTTTGTGGCCAAAAGAAAGCACTAAAGCATCTCTCAAGGTAGCTGCTTGAAGCACTGTGCAATGGTGAAAGGAAGACTGACACCTTCATCATCCCTTCATAAACACGAGGCCAAGCAACTAGTACCATCTCACACAGGAGTCAGAGGTGATCTGAGCCCAGATGAAAGGGTGTAAGGTCCATAACTTCTTGAGGGGCTGTAATAAACCTGTAAGACACACAGCCAGAAGCAGGAGATGGGGGGGGGGGGGGGGNAGGCTGCATTAACACAGAGAAGCAGGCATATACAACGGCGTTTTTATTCATAACACCTTTAAACTTGGACTGCAATTATTTCAGTTTTTAAAGTTAAATTCGGGCAGCAACTGAGGAAAAAAAAAATAGTCCCTGTGTGCACAAACAATGCAGCTTTGAATAATACACGATAAGTTTATTTCATATTAACATGAACAGTAAAAAGTGGACATTTGACAGGATTTTACTTCAGGTCCTTTTCTTTATTCCTCTATCGTGTCCTTTTTGCCAGTCTCTTGTCCCTCAAATTGTGGATACTTTGCCTCAACGTCAGCCCAAGTTAGATAACCGTTCGCCAGGTCACGAATGATGGCAGGAAGTTCAGAGATCTGCAGGCAAAATCACAAAGACATATGAAACACGAAGCCACCAGAATCAAGTTGCTCTGTTGGATACTTGGGGAACATGGATAATCTTTACATCAGCAACGGGAACAGGTGCAAGATACCTTCCTGCGAGATCATTTTTGGGGAGAAAAACCATTAACTAGGAGGACATCTCAAATCACAGTCTGTGTCATCCCAGCAGACTCCTCAGTTATTCAGGGTGACGCATGAGGGAAATGCAACTGTCACTGTGGTGGACCACAGCAAGGTTCATCCCTGGTAGTGTTATGCTACAGTTTTGGAAGGGAAAGAAAAATAATACACACATCCAAAAGATGCTGTAAGCCAGGATTTAGCCAGGCCCTATTTACTGTAAGACCAGCATAAAAGAAGCTGGCAATTGCCTTTTCTTCGCTCCTCACAGCACACTGTCATGGTGCGAAGGATCAGCTAGAGAAACCAGAAAATTTATAGAAATTGAAGGGTAACAAAGTCTCGTCTCTGCTGCTCAGCACTGGGAGGTCATCCGGGTGGTACAGAGACAGACGGGTGCCCTGAGGAGCTGGCACTGCCTGGTACACTGAACCAAACCCACAGCCAGCTCGGTAGCCCCAAGCAGTGCAGGTGCTTTTGTGCAGAGCGGAGCTAGAACAACTAACTCAGCCTCGCAGATCAGCACTAACTCCTCCTCCTCCAGGAGCCAAACTTTTCCTGGTGGGGCCAGGGAGAGAAGGGCACAACAGAGGTGCTGAGACTGCACGCCCACGGTGCTCAGCAGGTTTTGCTCACAGGCAATGAGACCGCCATGGGGAGGTTTGCTATTCCAGTCTCTGTACTGCAGCCATACTAGCAGAGCGTGCTTAGGGCAGGTGTGGCTTTTGGGCAGCAGTTCACGAGCTTCACTGGTGCTGCACAGGCAACACCGGCAAGACGCAAGCTTTGATGAGTTATGTCTGTGCTGTCCTCTGCCAGCCAGCCTGTAGTAGGCAAAGACCTCCTGCCTTTTGGTGCCTGTGGATTCAGAGGAGCCCTGCCTTTGAAAGCCAGACACAACCCAGCAAATGCATTTACTCAGCAGCCTTCACTCTGAAAGAGGCACTCTAAAGAGCAATGCAGTCAGCACAAGGCATAGCTTTCAAGTGAGATCAACACCTCTGCATCCCAGGAAAACAAAAGCCTCTCCTCACTTTAGCAGCAGGACCGGCATCTTCTGTTTGACTGGTATCTCTTCCCTGGGGATTTCTCAGAATAGCTAAATTGCCTATGAGAGCTGGAGGCAGCTCCCGCATAGACCAGAGTCATTGCTGGATCAGAAATAGCAGCTAATTCTCTCCCCTAGCCTGTAAGAAACAGACTTGGCTCTGTCAGCAGCCAAACCCATCTGCCTCCCCTTTACCTCAGCTCGGATCTGGCGCATCGAGTCGCGGTCTCTCAGGGTGGCGGTGTGAGGCGTCCGGTTAACGGTGTCAAAGTCGATCGTGATCCCAAAGGCCACACCAATCTCGTCAGTCCTGGCATAGCGCCGGCCGATGGATCCAGAGGAATCATCCACCTTGTGAGAGATGCCGTTCCTGGTGAGTGCTTCAGCTGTAAGAAGCAGAGAAGGAGGGCATCACCAGGACTCATTACATACTCAGCAGGCAACATGATCCTAGCAGTGCCCTCCCACATCCTCATGGCACCACCTGAAGTGAGGCACCATGCGTCCTGGTTTCAAGCAGCATCTGAGACCCTCATTTTTATTTTGACAGAAGATCCAATGTTCCAGTCCCTGCCAAGACTACAAGCTCAAACCCACCCCACAGGTACACCGCTACTCTCACAGCTCTCCACCTTGCATCACTCGACTCTCACCAAAGAGCAAAGTCACCAACTTCTTCAACCTGTCATTACAGTCCCACAATTCTGCTTTAACTCAAAACCACGCCAGCCTTACACGTGTGCATGTCCAGCATGGAGAGGTGAGGTCTGGAGCAGAACTGATGCCGACAGCAAAAAGCACTGTCTGACATGCAGCCTATGTTCCTATCCTTCACGTATTCACTTTTAGATGGTACCAGTGGGCATTTTGACAGAATGCTTGGAGGCTCGGCAGCTCTGGGACCGATTCAATAAATTAGCTGGCCAACAAAAACCCAAAACCACACTGCTCCTGACAGCTTCTCCTAAGCAGTGGGAAAGATTTCTTTTTGACACAGAAGAAAAAAAAGAAATGCCTTTTACACTGCAAACCAACACAGGGAAGTGCAGGGAGGTGGGTTTTTTGAGGCTAGACTGAAGAGTTTGATGGATACCCAAAGCTGACTGATACCAACCAACTCAGCTGTTTTAGTTCAATGGCTTCCCTTTGCATGTGAGAGCGCCACGTGATCCCAATGCTATTTTCTCCCTATAGCACTGAGGAAGAAACCTCTCTTCCCGGTGCACATCCCCATTGGAGCCACAGTGCTTAATACACTTACATAATTCCTTGACAAAAGGCATGAATTCCTGATTCTGGCTTAGAGGAAGAACGGAGCACTTGAACGGTGCTACAACAGCTGGGAAGCTGAAGAACTAAGAAAAAAAAAAAAGAAAAAGCACAAATAAATACAAGTTTAATGGTTAGGCCAGAATCTTAGGAGGTGAGAATAAGCTGTGACTGAGGTTGGAGGCAGGGTGACTGTTCCAGGGGAGTAGCTGGCTTTCTGGAAGACATCAGCATTCAGGACTCCAGCTGCAACACCTCACACCACTGAAGCAAGATTGATTTTCTCCAGCTGTCCTCCACTCCCCCTTCCCTCCTGACAGCTAAACGTTACCTCCCACCAAAAGAAGCCTACCAGAGAAGAAAGCAAACCTCATTTGAATTACAGAAAAATGAAGGGTAGAGGGGTCTTTCCAGGAGATTTAGTCTGATGCACAGTTTAAAGGGAAGACTTCTTACAATCATCTCGCTCACTGTTTGATTCCCACAGAGATGCCACACACATGAGACTCCACACACACATGAAGCACATGCAGCTCAAAGGTTTTCAGATTCCTCCACAGTCACCCTCAGAAAAGAAAAATGTGCCAAAAGGCGGGGGGGCAAAAACAAAAAAATCTTTCGTGGCAATCAGCAAGGCCTGTAAGGGTACAGAAGTAATGCAATTGAGACGTACCACAATACAGAGCAGCCCAGGCTACATAGAAAGTAAACGCACACTAGAAGAAAGATAAGTCCAATATTTTAGACTTCATGAGCAGTTTCTGACTGAAAGTCAACTGTGTCCTAACTCTGGGCTCCTGAATCCTGTTCCCCCCAGTCGTAGCTGTATCGCATCCTGTGGCAACCAGGAGCGCTGTTATTTTTCTTTTCTATAAACACGGTCTAGCAGCCAGAAACAACGAACAGGAACCAGCATCAAGTTCCCATAGGCCACCTGCAATGGTACAGAGCATCACAGTTTGGGCACTGGCTGTAACAGGCTGGTGGTCTGTATGTCACACACTCTTCCTTCTGGCCCCTGCTACAGCAAAGTTTCAGGCCAAGATTTTAGGGATGCCCAGAATCAGAGAAGGTTAAATTTCATGGGGTACTGAGGAAACAGTCTATTGTCCACCTTACTGCACAGAACTATGATTCCCAGAAAAGCAGCAAAGAGAGAGGAAATAAAACACTGAAGAGATACCTTTCTCTGAGTGATGAGACATTGCAAAGTGTGAATCCAGAAGGAGGAATTTCTCACCACCTTGCCAGTAATACAGTGAGAGCCTCATAAACACACAGCCCCAGAACGCTCTTAATGCACGTGTACAAATGACACGTACGCTGGCAAAAACAGCAATTCAGCAGCCCACCTGGGTTTTTCCATCTCTACTGTGTATTGTGCAGCTTTATTTCAGTCCCTCCTCTGGATGTTAGGGAAAGGCAAATGCCTGCAGCTGGTTTTAAGCTGAGGCCCAGCCACAGGAAAGCTCACCGTTCTCTGCTCGTCTCCTTCCCGGATGTGGAATGTGTGTTCAAACACTGTGTACATGATCCTCCCAATACCAAATGAGGGTTCAATTACATTTGGGATGATTTCTTCCACTGGAATACAAAAGAAGCCATGTCATCATTAAAGAAGAATTTATAGACCAAAAAAAGATGCATTTACTGAAGCTGCCTTTCTGCTCAGAAGTTCTGACTACATGTAGCTGAGCACATGGAAATAAAAGGTTAAACATTTCTGCTCTAAATACAAATACCTGAAGTAGAGATTTGGACTTAGTCCACATACAGAATGTATTTAGGCTGTAAATAACAAGTCAGGGCCCCTTCTCTGGCCCCGAGAGTAAACAGCACAGCACAACTTGCATCCACGGAGATAAAAACCCTCTTCCACTTCACAACAGCAAAGCCTCATCCAAACTGTTCACTGGGAACAGTCCCTGTTCCACACCAAGCCACAAACTATGTCCAGGCATTGTCTGGGAGAGTGCTACTTGGCATCGATCAAAACTGTGCCAGGGAATATGCTAACAATTAGACAGCCTGGATGATGGCAGGGTAATGTTCAATCCCTATCCCACTTTGGTTTAACATGCAGACACAGCCTCAGTATCCAGCATTCTGAGCAGAGAAGCATGAAGCTTCACATCCAATTCAAATTCCAGCGAAGACTCCCTCTGTATTCTTGAGTCATTCAGCTGCCTGCTTCAGTGCTGCTACCCTCCCTATTCTTCATCCCCCTGCAACTTATCATGAGAGTGGGAAAGAACGAGGATCAACTAGTTAGTGTTTGCAAAAATTCTCAGAAGACGTGATGTGCTACGTTATTATACACCCGTCATTCTCTCCAATCCTTGCCACACATCTGTCAAAGAGGCTTTTTCCTCCCTCTCCCCTCTGTGTATGAAAGGATCTCAGTGGACAGCTGCCCTGCTCAGACAGTGCAGCTTTTTAGAAAAAGCCCAGACAGCAACTGGAGAAGAAACAACAATTATAGGCATCAGCTGCTTTTGAAAATCAAGGGTAGAATCCAGCTCTACGGCACTGCACCCTGATTTGCCTCCAACTCTATGTGCCTAGAGAGCCAATCCTCCTCAACGAAGCACCTAACCTGGGGTGGGACTTTACCTTCCAAAAGGACGGTCTTGTTTTATTTGTGCGCTGACCAACCAGTTTTCAAGAAAACAGAGAGGGAAACCATAAGCTTTGCCTCCTGCCTTTGTCCTTGCAGGCAGCAGCCAAACTGCCAAATGTACAAACTTAAAGGAAAACCAGCAACTGGGGTTCTACTTGCTGGCCACCAGAATTACTACAACCACTAAGTTACAACTCTGATTCCTTCTTTGAAGTTGTGACAAAGCAAAGCCTGGCACAGCAGCAGTATGTGCTGAGTGAAAGACACCTGGACATCTCAAAGGCTCAGGAGCTGCAAGAACAAATATATTCTGCACATGCTACAAGTTGCTCTACTCCTTCCCAGGAGCATTTATCACGTTCCCAACCTAGGGCAGGAAGATCCACTAGTTACAGTATGAACTGGGGAAAAATCTACCTCAGTCTCCAGCTCTGTCAAAGACTTCCCAAACGACCTTGGGTGAGGCGCTTACAGAGCTGGCTGGAAAGACAAGACTTCTTTGAGGAACTAAATCCATGCATTTTGGAAAGTTACCTTCTAGCCCCATTTCCCACATCAGGACAAAAGTTCTGTTGAAGATGCAGTCGCTGACCAAGGCTGATGTGATTATCAGCTACCAGAGGAACTGACTGGACTTGTCAGCTTAAAGAGTCTGGTCAGCACGGCAGCCTGGCGAGCTGGCAGATGCCAGAAGACTTGATGCCAGACAGTGGAGTGACATGAGGAGCTCTGAGCACAGAGATCTGCCTATAGCCCTACCAACAGACCTACCAACCTATCTGTTGCACTGCAATGGACTTGAAGATGAAAGCTCCCAAAGCTGCTGCACTCTCCCCAGCTCCTCCGTCACTACAGCAGCTGGTTCTTAGCACCACGTGGGACCTTACAAATCCTAGAATATGCAACTGAAGCATCAGGAATGTAATACGCCACCCAAAGTCTCTTAAATGGGCTACTGAACAGACAGGCAAAAAGCAGGTAGACAGGCCTGCATCAATGGTCACTGAAATCCCACTGCTGTGTGAAAGCTTTCCAACTCTCTTAAACTGTCAAATTTCAAGGAAATAACATTTAGTATTTTTCCTGTGCCACTGTACAGGACAGAACACTGTACACTAACAGGACAATGCAACTAATAAAGTTTACATTCAAAGTGTATCCTGATGTGCCTCTTGTTTTTGATGATAAAACAACAAAGATACAAATTTACCATGTAATGTTTTCTGAAATCTCTTCACAGTAACCATGTCCTTTGTTAATTTAAAAGTTTTCCCTTCAGTTTCAACAGTGAATTCCCTGCAAAGGAAAAAGAAGTCACTTAAAAGCTACAGCAATAAATAAACAAGTTGTATTTCCTTAATTGCATTGATTGGTTGACTTTAAGAGTGGGACGATAGAAGCCAGGGCAAATCCCAGAGACCAAAGAAACATGTGGCATACCCATTAAAAGAAATTTACGTTAATAATAAAATTACTACATCTACATTAAAAGCAACCATCTTCATAATCACAGTGAACTTCGTTGTGGTTAACAGCCTGAAGCAAACTCAATTAGGAAGTGGAAGAATCTCAGGATGAAGTATGTGCACTAAAAGAAAAAAAATGGAGGCACACAAAAGAGGCATATGCTGCAGACTTGTTCAGTGCATGGACTTCTCATGACAACTGAGTTGTATCAGAAGGTACTGTGCGTTTTCACAGATACCAAGCAAAGAGGAGGATACAGCACAGTTATTTTATTGCTTATTTCTAAAGCTTTTGATATTACGGTCTTCTAAGTACTTTCTCTTGCTCCTTGCTAACCTGCAACCAGCACGCACTCCTTGACAAGGAGAACTTAGGCTGCACTGACGTATCCCACTTACAGGAAGCATTTCTATTATTATGCGTCCTAATAGAAAACTGCTGCTGTTAACCTGGGGGCTTCACATCATGGATTTATACAAACATGGTCATATGAAATGCAGGTCTAACATACTGACAGTGTCAGCATGTACTCAGCAATGGCACACTCCTTGCTAAAGCATTCAGATC